>NW_023610877.1:0-168507 GCF_013339725.1 Rhipicephalus microplus
AGCAACAGAATGTAAGTTAGAAAACAGCCCAATTGTCCTGAATATATTTGCTTTGTAATTAGATGTTTTCGAATTGCGGTGTAAATAAAAAGACCAGTACCTGCATATTCTAAGGCATGTGTCATTGTACTGCAGTCATTTATTAATGAAAAAATGTAATCACTTTTGTTGCCCCCCATCATGTGAAACCAACAAACCCAAACTGTATATTTATTTATTTTTTATTCATTATACCTCGAAGTCCTCCTACAGAGGATTTTACATGTGGGTGTGTGCAAACAACGTAGAGTTAATCAAAAAATGATTCTATTGAATTCCTACATTTATCTGTTTTGAAATGGTCGATGACACTTCAGGGAAGATCGTTCTAAAGCCTGACGGCCTGAGCGAAAAACGGAATGATGGTGGGCTGTGGTGTAAGCAGGAGGTGGGCAGTTGGCCTTGCGGGGCTGAAGTACGATGGGCTGGTTGAAGGGGGCTGTTGTAAGGAATCACATGATACATTTTGTGATACAAGTACAGTCTAGGAATCTCACAGCATAGGTCTAGGTTAAGTAAACCTGCATTACTTTTAAGGGCAGACACTAGTTTGATATGAGTTATCCGAATAGATGAATCTAGCTGTGCGGTTTCGAACTAGTTTGATGAACTTAGCTTACTTTGTGGTGCGTCCCAAATGGCGCACGCATAATATAGTTTTGGGCAAATTAGGGTCTTTTTAGGCTAGTAATTTGGCTGGTGGAGGGGCAAGATGTATGTTACAACAAAAGTAACCAAGAGTTCTGTTAGCACTGTTAGCTATTTCACTTATTTGAGAAGAAAAGTTTAGAATGTGTGAAATATTAACACTGAGATATTCATGACAGCTAAGGGAAGAAACTGTGCAGCTGTTAGTAAAGTAAACTGTTAGTAATGGGTCGGTACAATACACAGTCATCAGCAAAGAGACGAGTGTTAGATTAAATATTATCGGACAAGACATTGATGCAAATAAAAAAGAGGAGAGGGACCAGACCTGTACTTGTGGCACAACGAAGATTACGCTAGAAAAGGATGAGGATGTATCATGAGCTTCTACAAATTGCTAACAGTTAGTGAGAAAGTCCTGAATCTAATTGTAGACAAGTTGATTAAGGGTTAGCTGAGAAAGATTTAGTGGTTTGTGGTTGTGGGGAACCTTGTCAAAGGCTTTTTTTTTAAATTGATAAAAATGGCACAGACTGGTATGTTAAGGTCTACACTAGCGCTTAAGCAATGGATGAAAGTTTCAAGTTGAGTATCGCGTGAGATTCCTGCTTGAAATCCTTTAAGGTTGCACGGTGGCCTTGTTGGTTATTCATGTTGTTCGAGGTATAGCGCATCCAGGACGGGACAAAAAATAAGACACAGAACACATACACGGCGCTATACACATAATAGCGCCGTGTATGTGTTCTGTGTCTTCTTCTCTGTCTCGTCCTGGATGCGCTATACCTCGAACAATTAGAATCCATGTTGGTTGGGAGGAGAATAGCTAACCGAGATAAAGAAAATATCAAATTGGGATTGAAATATTTGTTCTAATATTTTTAAACAGATGCTGGTTGCGAATATGGGCCTGTAACTAGAAAAAACCTGGTTTTGGAACTGGAATGATCTTACCCACTTGCATTAATGAGGAACAATGCCAGAAGAGAGTTATTGCTGAAATATATGACAGAGAAGGACACTAGTAGTTTCTTCGGTGTTTATGAACCTCTTGGCATTGATGCCATCGATGCCGCAGAATGAAGTTGGTTTTAATAATGTAATCATTTTTTGGATGTATTGAGGTGAAAGTATGACATCTGCCATGGGAGGCTAGTTGAGGGGGGATACATCTGGGAGGTTATTAATTGGTTCTCTGGTAAAGACAGCAGAAAAAGTAAGGTTTAGTGCTTCAGCTACTTCTTTTTTCACAATAGGCAGGGTGTTTGAATTGTAATGGCATTGCCAAGCTTATTGTTTTGCGATAAATTAGTAGAAAAAACTTCTGGTTGGAGTTGTACAAGTGACATGTCACTCAGGTTTTGTTTACACTGAATTGTCTGAACATAAGGTTATGGTAGAATATTTCTGTACATCAGGTGCATCCACTACCGTATGCAACACTGTAGCTATATATATGTTGTGTTTCTTTTAATTATTAAGCAAGATATTGTTTTTTCAAAGTGGTCACTAACATTGGATCACGTATTATATTCGACAAGCAAAGTGTTTGGATTTGGAACACTGTGATTCAAAGCAGTATTTTACTTCGTGAAGTACAAATGTCGTAGTTGTTGCTGGAGCCCGCCTACTTCAATCTGCTTGGTAGAAATGTACACAACGAATTAAGAAATTGGTGAGTAAACGGCAGATGAGTGTTGTGGCTTCAAAAACACGAACAATGTTGCATTCCTGCTAATTGCGTGATGCACATGTAGGCGATCTAGCTATTTTGGTGAGTTTAGTGGGACCTACTAATTCTCGTAGGCAAGATTATTGCATAGTACATTGAGGGGGCATGCAACTGAGATACAACTATGGGAACGAATCCGCTGTCACCGCCCAAGCTAATTGATTTCTCCTGCTTACATTGCTGAAGCTTCTGCAAAGCTGGACAACAGTTCGACTCCAGTCACTGTCAGATTCCACCTTTATTAAATGCTAGCAAGCACAACTTGTAGAAGATCTAAGCAGGAACCACTGATATCCTATGCATGATTTTAAACATTGCAAAAGTCTGCCTTTTTAAGGACACCTAGGTTGACAAACTTCGAGCAATAAAGGTATTGAAAGCCCTCTCAAAAGCTGCTACTGCAAAAGGATATGTATGTATTCATTTCTGGAGGCAACGTTTTTCCAGCTCTGTTGAGTTGCTGTGCAGTAGCAAAAAGACAGATATCTCGACATGGTAATCTACATTCTGAGTTACCACAGGCTCACACAGTGAAAGGCAGGATATACTTCCACAAGCCCTAGACTTGACTGAGTCACTAAGTTGGTATTAAGTGTGCTCCGAGCAGTAAAAAAATATATATATTTCACCACCAACAATCATAAATCTACAGAACTCCACCACTACCGCTACTGTGACTTGCAAATGCATGCATGACTTGCTACTGCATGCAATGCATGTGAATAAAATACCCAACAATACCCTTTTTAGTCATGTACACATGGAAAGTTAAGTACACTGAAGTACCATTTGTGTGGCCGTCAATACAAATAATAACTAGTACGTTATTTAAGTACTATTTTTAATATATTTTAAAAAAAGTCTGACAAGCAGTTATGAAATACAGTATTGAGATAAGTTACAAGAAGTTTTATGCATCCACTACTTTAATTTATTGCTTCATGAAGCTTACCACTGACATAGAACATTTTTATGCATGGTAAGAACTTCAGGCTTGGCAGAGTAGTAATTGTGTTTCTGGTACAGCAGAAAATTGCTTGTGTTCAGAAATAATTATTGTGGCTCAATCCAACAGTAGAGGGCACCGTACACATTCGGAAGGTTGCTGGTTCAGTCCCTGATAGTCACAGTTTTATTTCTTCTATCTTTATCGCAATCACTACGATGCACTTCAAACTGTAGAAAGAATGTTCCCTGAATCTTCCTTAGCTTCAGCATCTGCTGATTTTGCTAAGGTTGTGGCTGAAAAATAAAGAAGCTTTGCAAGTTCTGTTTTCTTTTCTTAAATTGTTTATGCATTTGTCTCGTGTGGAAGCCATTGCCAATGCAATGGGAATGGTAATTCACAAGCTTCATAGGTGTTTCTCGTTCACATTGAGCCTGCTACTTCAGACTGTCCATTTGTTAGGATGGCCTTGTTGCAAAGTACTACGTTTATTGTCATATTAAAGCTGTCCTCTGTTGTCATTTGGATAGATGAAGCATCTTTCTAGGTAGACGAAGCATCTAAAGATGTCTCCACAAATAACGGGGAACGTTTGCCTTTGTACAGTCTCATGCTTTGCACCTTATTATGCCACATTTTTAGTATTTGTGTGCCTGTAGGACTCATGTGTGTCACACGATTGCACTAAGTTTAGTGACCACTATTTGTAGTGATGTTTTCTAACATATATAGTAGAGTTTTGTATACAGAGCATGAAAATTAAGGCCTACACTAGGCATATACCGAATTGACCCCTTGCATGGTGGAATGATGACTGGATATACTTTTAGATAATTAGGTCTCCTTACTTGTTTGGCATATGGTTGAGCTTTATGTATACTGCAAGTGTATAGTTTTTCCGATGTGACAACTACTATCACCTGTTACAGCATGCCATCATCAGCTTACAGGCCATGCTGCAACACTTTTATGCTATTTAGCATATACGAATACACGTAACATATCTACATAAAGCATAAAAGTTAACAGGGCCCATTGCTGAGGTGTTTACCAGCTTTTGGGCTCTACGTCATCTGATCTGATCTCACATGGTATTAATTGCATGACGTGGTACACATGAGTGCCCTCACATAAATATAAGCACGTTAAGCTTTTCGCAGCTTCTCTAAAAGAGCCTTATGAGTGATCTTGTCAGAGACCTCCACGACACCTATTTTAAGGATTGCTTCGGTATCGAATATTTGCGATCTCACATCTATTATTTAGGGCTCAATTGGTATCATAATTTTGTCTGTGGACTGTTTGGGCATGAACGTGATCACGTATGCTGGAACATATTTCTGTCATCAATTTCTCATGAAGCTACCCTTATACCAATTAACTTGATATGACCATTTCAGCATGTCAATACAATAACACTGGTGTGATTTGAGTGCACTAGGTAATTTATTACAAGAGAAATCAGCTTTCTCGTGCACTTTGTTAAATGCAACCCAATATCATTATCGGCACCTCTTTACTTGGTTTATGAATTATTACAACCAATGCAGTTTATCAATATTGTAAGCAACTGTCTAGCGTCCTAGCATTTTGATAAGGTTTGTGGCACTATCGCTTCGTGCCGGCACTGCGCACTTTACTGGAGCAGCCCGAGGCACTGCCACAAAGGAGCAGCGTTTCTCGAAGGGGGGTAGGGTGGGTGGGATTAAGTTCTGTGTCTGTCTGTTTTGACCTACTGGTCTGTAACCTCGCGATCGATGGTCTGATCCTCGTCAGCGTGCCTCGCGGTTGACGACGCGCTTTCTACCTGATTCTTCGAGTTTGAAACGTGTACGGAAACGTCGTGTTCTAACATGCTGAAGGGCGGGCACGTTCACGCGTGGCGATGTCACGCCGAACGCAGCCTAGTGCAGATGGGCTCATTACATGCTAGATACAGCAGCTTAAGCGAATATCAACAATCGTGCAGGCTAAGGCCCCTCTGTAGCGTTACTAGCACCCACGACCGCAACCATGCAACTCGCGCCGCTGAATAACAGAACACAACAGTGCACGTACTTCGTTTAAATTCAACCCGCAAGGACAAAAGTGTACGTTTTGTGTCGTCTGCTGATGATAGTCTCCACCGAACACCTCTGTTTCGCCGAACGGTTCCCAGCACTTCGCGAACATCGTGTCGGCCAATCAGCGTGGTCATGCATTCCGCTCGCGCGGCCCCACCGTGAACAGCCTCCGTCTCCAGACCGGCTAAAAACCGGAATGGTCCTGAAAAACGGAGCGGAACCGGGCGTGCGGCCGTACCGTGGTTAGGCCATTAGGCTGCGGGGATATCGCGGGTTCCAATCCTGCTGCCGCCAGTTACCAAGCGGTTTCTGCAAAATGGGCACAAGCGCTTCCCCGCCTTGGTACTTTGGCTACTCAAGAGTGAGGTGCTTGAGAAAGGAGCCTCCGCCTTGAAAGGTCGTCAAAAAGCTCGTCAGCCCAAATCGTGTGGCTCACTAGAGGGCGGGATGGAGCGGCACTGTGTCGGCCGGGTTGGCCATGATGATGAATACTCATGATAATGAACATGTGTGAAGAAGGTAGATGTGCCTAATGAATGTCCACAAATATATATATATATATATATATATATATATGTGTGTGTGTGTGTGTGTGCGTTTGTGAGTGTGTGTGTGTATGTGTGTGTGTGTGTGTGTGTGTGTGTGTGAACTTGAATTGATGGCGCAATTGTTAGACAGGAGCAAAGAGACACGTAATACGCGGAAAAGCATAAACTCGCAATTAAATTTCCTTCCTCCGGGAGTTTCGCTTCCCCCTCACACATGTGCACTACACGACAAAACGCAAGATAACGGTCTCTCAAAACACCGCTTGGTCAAAACGAATCATTCAAATGACTACACGCATATTGATAAAGATTGGCAGAATAAACGCCAACACAAAGGTCGCAAGCTTTCCGTATGTATATAGGTACATAGCTTCAGGCAATTCCCGTGCCACCTTGTCTTTCCTCTTTTGCAGAGAAAAAATGTTGCCCAGCAGTGGCTCACACGTGCATACCTTGCAGTGGCGTGGCGAATGAGATCCAGTGCTATTTCGGTCATTATTACACCGACCAGTCTGGCCGATGTACATCCGACCACAGCTCAAGATAACCTTGTAAGCAACACGAGTGTAGCTTTACACGAAACGTGTTTTCTTCGTGTGTTCTTTGCCACACTCAGGACTCTTTTCTGACGATACTCGAGCAGGATTGCGAGAGTTTGTTTGGGTTGGAAACACTACCGGTACGTTATCCCCTAAGCCCACACTCATGGAATCAAAAACTTTGAATGTGGAGAATAACGACAAAATGCCTATTCTTACTTACGGTATATTGTAGGAGCAGCACTCACATCAAACTGAACTTTCTTCATGAAAACCTTAATTAATATGTGGTGCTTACATCCCAAAACCACCTTATTATTATGACAGATGCCTCGGCGAAGGACTCCGGAAAATACAACCACCTGAAGTTCTTTAACGTGCACCCAAATTCGAGCACATGGCCCTACATCATTTTTGCCTTGATCAAAAATACAGTGGCCGTAACCGGGATTCGATACCGCTACCTGTGAGTCAGCCACCGAGTACATTAGCAACTTGGCCAGCATGGCGGAGTCTTCATTAGATATTCGCACACAGATCGCAAAAGCAATGTAGGTAAACCCGTGGAAACAAGTGTAGAATCCTGCAGTTCAAAGCGTTCAGTTAGCTGCATGTGCCCTGAAAACTAGCACTGCGAATCAGCAGTTGATGTCTCTCTCTTCACGTTCTTTGAATGGGCGGAATGCAACGGCGGAAATTCTCTCTCCACACGAGCATGATAAATTCAAAAGACATAGTCTACGGTATTTATGAAACCAAAATATAAAAATTAAAGATCGTTACCTTTGAAGTTTGTCATAGTTTTGCGTCAGCCTTCGGGCTGTCGGCTAAGTGTTCATGGGCTGAATGGTGAAGGATGAGCAGCTCGGTTGTATACTGCAGCGCAATGAAAGTTAGTCTAGTTAGAATGCTTGCGTGGTTGATGCAGTACTAGGAAAGAACACGTTTCTGGCGAGCTGTATTGAGAGGCTGTAAAAATGGCTCAGAATTGAAGATCATTCCGGAATCAGTAGCGTAGAAAAAGAAATACAATAGTATGTCTGTTTTACCATACGTCCGTGAATGTTTCCACAGCTTGAGCGATGTTTGCAAGACATACAATTCAACATGATACTTTCCACTCCAGAAAATCTATCTGGTACCTGCCCCGTTGTCCAAAACATTTTCAGGATGGGAAAAAAAAATCATGACTGTGAACTTAACACGCTTCCACTTATGCGCAATAAAGTACGTCGTTTTGTACCAGATGTTCCTTAGTTGAGATAAACTATAGGTGGAACAACGTGGCAGATGTACTAATGTTCTTTTAAAGGATCTTCACCCATCTTTGAAAAAGCCTGATGCATTGCACGTTACACCACATTGTAGCAAATGTGGTTTCTCTACAGTGTTTTTACATGCCGAAATATTTTCTGCGGTCAATTGTGAATCTACCCATGAAGTGCTTGAAGATTTTCACATTATAGAGATTGGAGACACATGCGTTAATCAGGCTTCAGGTTTTGTAACAGATAACTAGCTTGGATATCTGCTTGGCTTATTGTAAGGCTAAGTTATATTTATTATGAATGTGCGTGTTGATCCTAAATGACATAATTAACTTGTTTGCTTAAGCACTTGTCTGCTAGGCTAGAATTTGCGTTCTCTTGCGGTTTTCAAAATCCCTCTTTCAGCTGCGCTACAGCAGTTATCATCTGTTCTCTGTTTTTTCTACCTCTTCGTATTTATCACTTCATCAATCAATTATCTACGTTGTACATGCACTCCAAAAGGTACGCTTCGTGTAGCATGATTCGCATCGCAGCAGATGACGTACTTATTCGGTGCTATATTTTGCATGTCTTAACACTTTACTATTGTGTGATATAAGGACAGTTTTAATGCAGATTGCAAAGATATGTGCGAAGATCCTTTGAGGCTGCATTGCATAATGTGGCAAGAAGCTCAAAAGCATGCCAACAAATGAATAGGCCTAATGCAAGAGGCGTCTGCTGCTTCTAGTCCTTAGCAGCTGTAGTAGATATTGTGCTTAGCATAACATCATTAAATGAGTTGAAATTAAGAAATCGCCTCACCGCTGTGGCCTAGTGGCTAAGGTACTCGTTTGCGGACCCGCTGGTCGCGAGATGGAATCCCTGCTGCGCCGGCTGCACTTTCGACAGAGGCGGAAATGCTGTAGGCCTGATGTGCTCAGATTAGAGTGCATGGTAAAGAACCTCAGGTACTTCGAATTCCCGGAGCCCTCCACTACGGCATCTCTCATAATCACGTGTAGTTTTTGGATGATAAACGGCATATATATAGTAAATTCACAACTTATTGCTTGAGACATATATATCCACGCTTCCTTCGATGTTTTGAACATATTGACTTCTAGATATGAAGAGGGCCGGACTCTCTACTCCTCGTATGTTCCATTCAAAGTCGTTCGAAAAGGTGAATGCTGCGGCGAATGCAGGAACTCGAATTGGTGTCCGCTTAGGGATCCAAGCAATCATGGGACACTCAAGAACTTTTTTCGCTGGCCTGCTGTATACCACGTGCTTTAGCTGAAAAAGTTGGTGACGCGTGTTCGAGTTCGGAGTGCCGCTGTACAGCCTCTAAAAGGTATTGAGCGGAGCTTTGTCGCAGCTGACGACTTCTCACGAAAGTTAACTCTCCAAAAGAGGATATTCTCTAAAAACTAAAGCTAGCAATACAAGAACATCAAGAGTCACTTGAAAGGCATGGACGTCTTGTGAGGAGATTACTTTCCAATCCTCTTACTCAGATATCTCATTCTACACTTACTTTTTATCTTGCTTAGTTTGTAGAAAGCAAAACACTTTTTTCTCACAAATTTCATTACTTTGGTCACAACCTTTTTGCACCTTTTTTCTCAGCTGGGGAGTATGTTTAGTTTCATGCGTATGAACGATATTCTCGCTCTGTGTAGATGAACGAAAGCTATTATAGAAGGTAAACAGCGCAAACGTCACTGTAACATGAGAAGAAATTCATTCGATAAGCCTAGCCCAGCACTGACACTCTTTGGCCAAAAGATTCATACTGCACCAACAAACATCGTACACATCATCAGTAAGCTCAGAATTCTGCTTATAATATTTTTCTCCCTTACCAACACGCACACAAACATTCCAAAACAGCAACAATAATTAGCTTACGCCGCGTCATGCAAACTATTCGAAAGAAGAGCCAGTTCTTTGCAATATTCGGACAGAACTTGCTCCTTTATAGCAACAATACAAGTAAAATTATAGTACATGTGACTGACATTATTTTTTATCAACACTATATTATTAGCATAGAGTTATGAGATATATTATATGACAAAAATAATACCAGCGTCGATGGTCTCGTTGTTATGACCCTCTACTCTTGACCGAAAGGTCAGTAAACTGAATGACACCTGCAGCGGCTGCGTCTTCGATCGATGGCAGTGCCCGCGTGGCGCGTGCACTTGAAGAGCTTGTTAAAGAGGTCGCGGAAACTCTGTGCTGGTAACGGTTTTAAAGAACACGGACGCTCGTAGCGGTTGCCGGGCATCCTAAGATCCGGTTCAACGGAGTCGGGTTGATGTGAATGTTCGCATCTAGTGGCTTTCATAAGTTTTCACAAATAGGAAAATTTCGTACCCCTAAAAAGAACTTCTCTTTAGTTTTTATAGTTTTTTTCTATTTTTATATAGTGCATTCGAAATTAGGCGAAGCACGGGAAGTAACTGACCTAAGCTCGTAGCACTTGCCTCCGCTCCTTTTCTCCAGTTCCTCATTATTATTACGAGTTTGATCACAGTAAGCAACTCTCGCTCATGGCTCCGAGCAGTATACGCAAAAAAGCGGAGGTTTTCACTTGAACCGCTAGCGATTAAACACGCGCTCACGAGCGACCACTTAGTTATGCACCCATTATTTGAACTTGTACTAGTCCATGACTTGTTTACATGAGTAGTTGACTTTCTAAAAAGCCTCAATGTGAAAGCCTTGTCCGCTGTGGTGGCGCAGTGGCGAAGTTGCTCGGCTGCTGACCTGAAAGTGGCCGCGGCAGTCCCGTTTCGAGGGAGGCGAAATGGTGGAGGCCCGTGTGCTGTATGAGGTTCATCATATTCGTCATCATCATCATCATCGACATCTTCTTCTTCTTCTTCTTCTTCTTCTTCTTCTTCTTCTTCTTCTTCTTCTTCTTCTTCTTCTTCTTCTTCTTCTTCTTCTTCTTCTTCTTCTTCTTCTTCTTCTTCTTCTTCTTCTTCTTCTTCTTCTTCTTCTTCATCATCGTCGTCGTCGTCGTCGTCGTCAGCCTGACTACGTCCACTACAGAACAAAGGCCTCTCCGATGTTACGTCAGTCAACTCGGTCCTGTGCTTGCTACTGCGAATTTCTACCCGCGAACTTCTGAATCTCGTCTGCGTACCTAACCTTCTGTCTCCCCCTAACCCACTTGCCTTTTCTAGGAATCCAGTTAGTTACCCTTAACGACCAGCAGTTATCCTGTATACGTGCTACATGCCTGGCCCATGTTCATTTCTTCTTCTTGATTTCAACTATAATATCCTTAACCCGGTTTGTTCCCTGATCCACTCTGCTTTCTACTTGTCTCTTCAGGTTACACCTACTATTTTCCTTTCCAATGCTCGCTGCGTTTCCTCAAATAAGCTGAAGCCTCTTTGTAAGTATCCAGCTTTCTGCTCCGTAGCTAAGTACCGGCAAGACGCAGCTGTTATATGCCTTCCTCCTGAGGGATAGTGGCAATCTACTTGTCATGATTTGAGAGTGCTGTCCAAATGTGCTCCCCCGCATTCTTATTCTTCTAGTTACTTTAGTCTCGTAGTTTAGCTCCGCGGTTATTACCTGTCCTAAGTAGACATAATCTTTTATAACTTCAAAGGCACTATTACCTATCTCGAAGCGCTGTTTTCTTCCGAAATTTTGTACCTTACTTCTGTTTTCTGCAGATTACTTTCACCACCCATTTTTCTGCTTTTCTTGTCTGATTCCGTATACATGATTTCAAATTCGTCCCCTGAGTTACTCAGCCATGCAATGTCATCAGCGAAGCGCAGGTTACTAAGGTACTCGCCATTAACTCTTATGCTTAACTGTTCCCATTTTAGGTCTCTGAAAACCTCCTGTAGGCATGCTGTAAATAGCAGTAGGAAGATTGTATCCAGCTGCCTTACACCCTTCTTGATTGTTATTCTGTTGCTTTCTTTATGAAGCACTACGGTAGCAGTTGATCCCCTGTATATTTCTTCCAGGATGTTTATATATGCTTCGTCGGTGCCCTGATTCCGCAGTGTCTGCGTGACTGCTGATATTTCTACTGAATCAAATTGCTTCTCGTAATCTAAGAAGGCAATGTATAGGGGTTGGCTACGTGCTGAACATTTCTCTATTACCTGATTGATAGTATGATTGTGGTCGGTTGTTGAGTAGCTTGTTCAAAATCCTGCTTGTTCTTTTGGTTGATTGAATTCTAATAATGTCTTAATTATGTTACCAAGTACCTTTGTAAATTGCTTGTATACTACGGAGATCAAGCTGATCGGCCTGTGAAAATTTAGGTTCTCATCTCTTTTCTTACGTATGAGGATGATGCTATCATTCCTCCAAGACTCTGGTAGTCCTCCCATCAGGAGAGACCTTGTAAACAGGGTCGCTAGCTTTTATAACAAAATCTGTCCTGCCACTTTCAGCAGATCTAATGCTATTTCATTCTCACCACCAGCTTTGCTTCTTTGCATGCTCTTCAAGGCTTTTCTGACTTCTTCTATCATTACTGGTGGGGTGTCATCTGGGTTATTGATAGGTATATAAAGTCGTGGTTCTACTGGCTACTCTACAGATTTCTGTAAATCTACTCAGCAAAGTTTACTATCCTATCCGTAGTGGTAGATACTTTGTCTTCCTTGTCCCTTAATGCATACATCTGCTTTTTGCCTATCCTAGTTTTCTCTTCACTGCTTTACGCATTCTCCGTTCTTCAGTGCGTGTTCAATTCTCTTCATTTTATACCTTCTTACATCGCATAGCTTACACTTATTTATCTCCTTCGAAAGCTCTACCAAGTCTATTTTGTCTGTTGTTCTTGAGGCTTTCAAGCTTTGACGCTTACTAATGAGAATCTTTGTTTCTTGAGACAGCTTGCCAGTGTCCTGTCTAACTACAGTACCTCCAACTACCACTGCACGCTGCGTAATGATACTGGTCAGATTAGCATTCATTACGTCAACGCTAAGGGTGTTTGCCTTGATAAAAGCCGAGTACCTGTTCTGAAGCGGGGCTCTGAATTCCTGTACTTTCCCTCTCAAGAAGCCACTGATTGGCTTCTTGGTGTCAATTTCTGTCGTTCCTTTTTCAAATCTAGGCAAATTCGGGACCTTACCGTTCTATGGTTACTGCATCGTACCTTGCGAAGCACTTCCACATCCTGCACGACGCCTGGGTGTGTACTGCGTGTAAAGTCTATTTCGTTCTTTTTTTCGTCATTAGGGCACTTCCATGTCCACTTACGGTTCCCTCACCTTCAGTAGAAGGTATTCAAAAATCTTAAATTATTGCGTTCTGCTAATTCTACTAGTGGGTCTCCACTGGCATTTCTAGTATCGATGCCATCATCTCCTTCCAATTGGTCTCCAGTCTATTTCTTCCCTACTTTAGCATTCAAGTGTCCCATCAGTATATTATAATG
Source organism: Rhipicephalus microplus (assembly GCF_013339725.1). Classification (NCBI taxonomy): domain Eukaryota; kingdom Metazoa; phylum Arthropoda; class Arachnida; order Ixodida; family Ixodidae; genus Rhipicephalus; species Rhipicephalus microplus. The sequence continues at coordinate 13,203 of NW_023610877.1, forward strand.
TGTTTTTACCTTACTCATTGCCGATTCCACGTCTTCATAGAAGCTTTCAACTGAAGCGTAATCATGGCTGGACGTAGGCGCATAAGCATGTACCACCTTCATCTTGAACCTCTTATTGAGTTGCATTGCAATACCTGCCTCCCTTTTTATTATTACTATAGAATTTCTCTATGTTGTGAGCTATGTTTCTGGGGATGAGGAACCCTACTCACAGTTCTCTTCTGTGAGGCAGGCCCTGATAGCAAAGGACGTCCCCATACTGTAGCACAGTGTAGGCCTCATCTGTCCTCCTAACCTCACTGAACCCTATATATACCATCTAATGCCCTCCAGCTCCTTGAATAGTACAGCTAGACTTGCCTCACTGGATAAGGTTCTAGCGTTAAACGTTGCCAAGTTCAGGTTCCAATGGCGGCCTGTCCAGATCCAGAAATTCTTAGCACCCTCTGCTGCGCTGTCGATCTGACTGCCGCCATAGTCAGTGACTTCCAAGCCACTGGAGACTGAGGGCCGTGAGTTCATTGACACATGCATGTGGTGACATTAGCGCACGTTAAAGAACACCAGATCGTCGAACGTTCTGTAGCCCTCCACTATATATGGCGTCTCTCATAATTATATGGCAGTTCTGGGTGCTCATCCCAGATGAGATTATCATTATTATAAATGTTAAAGGCAAAAACTCAAGGTAAGCGAGGCAGTTAGCCGAGATGGCCGGTGCAACGGTTCACTCATAATGAAAAATCAATATGATTGGTGAACTCATGCTTATGTCAGTGCAGCGCATACAAAATGAACGAGAGACAGAAAAAAGTGCATTCACTAACTCTCAACTGAACCTTTTTTATTTATTTCGTTTACTTTCGATACTGCCAGTCTCATACGAGACCAAAGCAGAAGGGCATCAGTTCTGGGATACACAATACCGTGTTCGGTTTAACATTTGTACAGTGGCATATTTGTGTGAATGTGTAAGAGTGGCTGGATGCAGGAATGCCTGAAGGGGCCTCGAGGCCTTTACCAATATCAATAGGTACATTTTGAAAAAATGGTGTTATTTGCATACAAACACTGAACAATTGGTACATACCTAAAGACGGCATATAAGACAGTTCTTAACTAGTAGACAATACAACACTAGTTGCACACTAACAAAAACGCACTGGGATCAATACACCAGAAAAATACACACTTAGGTAACTTAGAACCAATTTCTGCAATCAGCAAAACAAATTTGTTTACGCGCAATGGAACCACAAAAAATGACCGCCAGTAAAAAGACAGTACAACACTATAGTTGTACACAAATACAAGAGCACTGGAAATAATACAGCAAAAAAAATACGCCCTTGGATAACTCAAAACGAGTTACTGCAACAAGCAAAACAGATTCATTTACGCACAATTGAACGTGGACATTTGATCCACAAAAATAACCACTAGAAAAAACGATAATACAGCTCATCAAAAGAGAAAAAGATAACTGAAAAATTATTTGCAGAACATGTCCTCGATTTTAGAGGTGAACTCTGACAATAATTGTATACTGGTAATCGAGAAACCTAGACTAGGGTATTCTGTTGTTGACAGGGGAAGAATGAACGCTTGAAGCAATCGTTGTTCAAGGTGTATTCTGTAATAGTGTACGCATGTTTGTGTCTTAGCTCTCTGGATTCTGCTAGAGAGATATATTTTGATGCATCGATGCGGCTGTGGTTATAAAGCAGGTTGTGTAAAAATTTTAATCGTGCCAGTTTTGCTCTTGTCGCTAGCGTAGGAAGACCAGCAAGATTCTAAAGGTTAGTGGGTGAGTCGGTGCGTTTATACTTGTTGTTAATAAACCTTATGACCTTCCTTTGTACCCGTTCTAACCTTGCAATATGAGTAGCATATTGAGACACCAAACAGTGTTGGCGTACTCTAAAATTGGACGAACGAATGTTGTGTGGGTTAAGAGCCTAGTTTGTGTTGGTGCAAGTGGGAGACGCCTTCTTAAAAAAACAGCTCACACAAAGCGGCAGCTGTGACGTTATTTATGTGCGCTTCCCATCTCACATCGGAAGTTAATGTGACACCGAGATATTTTCCAGCGTCACTCTTTGTAAAGGTGTGTTGTTTATTGTGTGAGTAAACTCAGAGGATGCCTTTTTTCTGGTAACCGTCATACAGACTGTTTTTGTTAAGTTTATCGACATTTGCCATTCTTCACAGCAGTGAGCAATTTTTTTCCAATGAACTATTTCGTGCCTTGTGGTCATCGCTGTCTTTAATTTCTCAGTAAATAACGCAGTTCTCAGCGAAAAGCTTAATTTTGCTGCCTATGTCGGCTTTTATTCCAGAAAGCGCAAAACGTGAACAAAATAAAATAATCAAGTACGTGGCATGTTCTAAAAAGAAAGAACTTTCCACGCATAACGGATATTTTGACGAATAGGACTCATCTTGACATAAATAATGTCGCAATCCCGTGACGTACGTCATCAAACACTTTCCACCAGACAGCGGCAAATACTCACGGGCGGGTATTTGCCACGTGCTACTTTCTGGCGGAAAGTGTTTGACGACGTAAGCGACGGGGTCGCGACACTACTGATGTCACGGCAAGCGAGTCCCTTTCGTCAAAAAAACAACCTTATTCGCTCTTTCCACGTGCCGGTTAGGGGTCGGGAGCACTGCAGTGTGTGGTTGTATGCCACAGGTGAGCGTTAAGAAAATGTTACATCGGCTGCTATGACTCCGTGGTTGTATTAGAATAACGTCAGGGTCCCAGCAGGAATTGAACGCAAGCATTGTGCGTGGCGACCAAGTATTCTACAACAGAGACGCAACAGGTCTCGCAGATACTTTTCAAATAGATCGTAATGTTCGTGAAGCGTCCATTGGGGATGCAGTGATAGCTATCCGATTTCATCATCATTACATATGTACTCCTAACGTACAGCCATCATGTTGGGTTAACATCAACTGTAGGTAGGCGCAGTGCAGTGAAGGTGATTGACAATTTATTATAACTTCAGGATGGCGTGAACAGACATTGGCAATTTTAATCCAACCGCGTTAACAAAATTCACTGTACTTTTAGGAAGTGAGTGACAACGAGTGCTTCAAGGTATAAGTATTAAGGTCCATAATATTTATGTTCAAGACGACAACTATTATAAATGATGGTCAAATGAATAGATGGACGAACAGGTGGACGTATGCATGGCTGCACGGAATGCGGGGCTCACGTATAAACGCGCGAACTGATGGATGGACAAATGAATGTTAATCCAGATTGATGGACGGATGGATAGACGGGCAGATGGATGGATGGATCGACAGGTGCTTAGTAAACCGACAGATAGACGGCGCTAGGGATCATGCATTGTGCGTTCGTATAGCTGATTAAACTTAAAGTTCGTTGTTTACACATATAAAATGCGTTGCTGGGCGAGTTCGTGCATGTCTAAAAGTAAAAGTAGAGCGCAAAACAGACAAGACGCAGGAAAGTAGTAGACAGGATAGAACGCTCATTCTATCTTCTCTACTTGTTGCCTTCGTCCTGTCTTTATTTGCGCTCTACTTTTATTTTTAGTTTACACATATGTTTTCATTTCTTGTTGTGCATGTGTTCAGTTTCACTTTGCGTTTTGTGGGGTGTGATGGATGCCAACTAGGTCGCCCTAAGAAGCTTCGCCCCTAAACGCTAGCATCGGCAGCTTTGGCCCAGCAAAGGCAAAGAAGAAATATCATGGTCCCAGCAGGAATCGAACCCCAGCATACAGCCAGACAATTAGGTACTCCATTATTACTTGAAAAGCAGCGCTGAGACATACTTGAATAGAAGCTCCGAACCACGCCAGGTCTCGGAGCTGCGTTTCAAGTATACCATAATGTTTGTGAAAAGTTGTGGTTGCAGTGCTGGCAATCAAATTTTACAAACAGTACGTCAGTACTCCTAGCAGACAGTCGTCCCGTCGGGTTAATGACAATTGTAGGGAAGTGCCATCCACTGAAGCTCATTTATCTAGGAGTGTCCAAGGCTGTCATCTTCGCTAGCACAAGTGCCACATATCAGCTGAACTACCGATTGAGGTGTGGCTAATACCCGTGTTGCTTTTGTTATCGTTACCCACAGTAAGCATCCTACTATTTACCATGTGTTTGTGCGTGCACAATTTGTACATATAATTAGCCTCCATTCGTAACGTTTCGCTCAATAGAGAAAAATTGGTATATCTCCCGTAGAGTGGGAATTGGTGATATGCCAAGCAAGAATGAGGAAGGTTGAATTGTCACATTAAAATCGGCGTAACTTTACGAGGTGGACGTAAGGCATACCGTACATGACTTCCATGTGACGACTATCATTTTTGTGGCTGGCATTTCGGCACGTCGTTCATTCACGTCAAGTAATAACCACTTTGGTAATATGTAAAGTCAGCAAATCGCCCGCGAGCGGGCTGTGAACGTAGCATGTTCCCGTCTATTAAGTGACACGCATGTCATGATTATGATGTTTGCATCTGTCTTATATCTTTATCATCCACTCACGTCACGTAACGCCAAATTTGGTATATATGAAGCTAGTGAAACTGGCCGCAAGTGCACTCTAACCCCCGTATTCAGAAACACTCCTCGACTCGACTTTCACCCTTCACTTGACATAGCTGCGCACTGCGCCGCTGCTTGGGTAAAAATGAGCCTGCGCTGCTCAAGAATAGCAGCAAATTATACTAATATGCAGTGAATTTTTCTGCCTAGAGATGTCGCTTTCATTAGCTTTCTCAAGTGAAGGTGGAGCGTTGAGTGAAGGGGCGTTCTTGAATACGGGCCTAAGTGTAGCATGTGCTATTGTTTTAAATGACACGCATGTCAGAATTACGATGTTTAGACGTGTCATTTATATTCGTCATCCGTTCGCATAACGTACAACGAAATGTGGTATATCTAAACCTAGCAAAACGGCCGCGAGCGCATCATCAACATGGCATGTTGTCATGTTCTTACATTGCATGCATGTCATGATTGTCATTTTCGCACAATTCATACACCTTCGTCATCAATTCACGTCACGTAATAGCAAACTTGCTTAATATGAAGCTAGCGAAACGACCGTGAGCGCATTATGAGTGTGGCATGTAGTCATGTTCTTTTTATATTTTTTGCGACTTAGAATTACCTGAAGGCATAATATTTTTGCATGTATGTGCATTATATTTGGGCCGTTAGACCAGTGTTGTTCTATGAACTGAAGTATTGTCCTGTGGATTGTGTTGTCAAATATCCAGCGGTTGTAACTGGTTGTGTCGCCATAGCGAAGGCTGCTTGCAGGAGGCGACGGGAGCGTTCCGGCTGTAACAATTGACATGTCCATATAACGTGGTATGCATCTGCATGCATCACCGGAGTGGTACAATACGGACAGGCATCACTAACTGTTGAATGTGACCAGTTCTATGATATCATAACGGCTGGTGTAAGGGCCCTCCTGCCCGAAGCCTTCTAATCACAACTTCCTCTGCCGTAGTAACGTGAGGGGGGGGGGGAGAGCAGACACACGGCAAAATAAAAGCACGTTAATCCTGCCGGAGAATATTAAACACGATAGTGTTTCTTGGGGATATTCGACAGGACAAAATTTGGTCTGTCTGTCTGCCTGTCTGTCTGTCTGTCTGTCTGACTGTCTGTACAATTGTCTGTTTGTCCGTCCCTAACGATACCTCGAACGGCACCGAATGGCGAAACCTATCCGCAGCGCCCAGCATTATTGCTCAAGGTTTTGCGTTCATAGCTGTGTGATTGTCAATTAAAACAATTATTGTACATATCTGAGGCACCACAACAACGCTTCGACGTTTTGTATGTCTGCCTTTATAGTAGAACAGGCTTACACAAGCAACTCTAAGGAACGTAGCGTTTATTTCGCTGTGCTGACAGTGCAATGCGATGCTCAGAAAAGTGTTCTTCAACGCTTTTCTACGACTTCACGGTGGTGGCACCTGCCCGTCGATTTGCGTTCTACACCTTACCGCCTCCGAGACTGGCGCACATCTTTGTCCGCGGGTGCACGCCTTCGTTTTCGAAGATAACTGCCAGATGGCGCTTGTGTCTAACGTGCCTCGATGCGCTCGCCCGCCTCCGCTACACACTCGAGGCACTCTAACGCAGCGCCTTAAGACTACCATTCACCAGTTTAATTGAACAGAACATCAAATAAAAGTATTGTTCACTCTCTCCAGACGCAAGACTATCGTCTTTCGACGACATTTGCGGTGTAACATGCAGATTTGGAACCAATTTTTTTACGGGTAAGGAGAGATGTTAGGGGCTGAAGTGAAAGCGAAATAGCTGGAAGGCCTATGTCTGGAGGGCAGTGCGCCTGCTGGTCATCAGCAATTTTGTGAGGGTTTTCAGCATAGCCCTAAATGTACCTTGACCAAGTAGCTGATGGTGATATCTGAGGTTGAACGTCTGAAAACCACCCTATTATTATGAGAGACGCCGCAGGAGAGGGCTCTGTAAATTTCGACCACCTAGGGTTCTTTAACTTGTGCTCCCATCTGAGCATACGGGCCTACGGGATATCCGTCTTCATCAAAAACACAGCCGCTGCAGCCGTGATTCGATCCCACGAGCTGCAGGTCAGCAGCAGAGTACCTTAGCCAATAGACCACTGTGGCGAGGCTTGATGCAAGTAGCTGTATTTGCCATGTTCTTACATGACACGCATGTGATCGTTATCACGATTGCACCAGTCATATACCTTCATCATCAATTCACGTCACGTAATACCGAATTTGGCGAATGTTAAGCTAGCGAAACGACCACGAGAGCATTATAAGCGTGGTATGTAGTCATGTTCTTACATGACACATTGGTGATGATTATCATGTTTGGACCAGTTGTATACCTTCATCATTCATTCACGTCTTGTAATATCTAGTTTGGTGTGTACGAAGCTAGCGACACGACCACAAGGAAATCATGAGCGTGACATGTAGTCATGTTCTTACATGACACGCATATTATGGTTATCGTGTTTGCACCAGTGATTTACCGTCGTCATCTATGTACGTCACGTAACACCAAACTTGGTATATGAAGCAAGCAAAATGACAATGAGCACGTCCGCAGCGTGGCATGTAGCCATGTTCGACATGACACGATTCTCATGTATGTCATGTTTGCACCAATCATATACCTTTATCTTCTATTCAGGTCACGTATAATGAAAGTTAGCATATGTGAAGCTAGCGAAACTATTACGAGTGCATCATGAGCGTGGCATGTATTCAGGTTCTAAATGACACGCATGTGATGATTATCATGCTAGCACCAGTCATGTATCTTCATCATTCATTCACGTCCCGTAATACAAAACTTGTTTTATGTGAAGCTAGTGAAAGGGCCGGAAGCGCATCATGAGCGCAGCATGTAGTCGTGTTATTACATGACAGGCATGTGATGATTATGATGTTTTCACCAGTCATATACATTCACCATCTATTCACGTCAAGTTATACAAAATTTGATGTAGGTGAAGCAAGAGAAACGACTGCGAGTGCGCCATGAGTGTGGCATTTAGTCATGTTCTTACACACACGCATGTCATGATTCCCACGTGAGGGCGCGCCAGTTATGTTCGCCTTGCAGTCTTGTCACGCCGTACCAGTTTTGCGATATGTCATGTGAGTGACACCACCGCAGGAGCAGTAAAACCTTGACATGTAAATTATGACAATCATGGCAAACGTGATGAATTTTATGTTATGACTAGTCACTCATGTTGGTCATAAAGTCATGATATGCCTCGCCATTTTACGTATAGATCCCATTATCCAAACGGCCAGAAGAACTAAGTCACAGGTGGCTAGATAGATAGATAGATAGATAGATAGATAGATAGATAGATAGATAGATAGATAGATAGATAGATAGATAGATAGATAGATAGATAGATAGATAGGGTCAAACTCGCCATCCGCATGCTTCGCATAAGATCGATTGCCAAGGTACTTGGGATCTGTCAACCTTTTTGTTCCTTATTCGCGCGTTTTCAGAATAAAAGTTTTATCCAGCGTTATATATGTCGAACGTACTTTTTATCTCGGTTGTCTTTTTCTGAACGCTGCAAAGTCCTAAGTAACTGTTCACCTGCGATATGACCTTTTAACACGCCGGAATATATATCAGCGCATTTGAAAAGCAGGCGTAGCCTTGCAGATAAAGCAACTTCAAATATCATAATAATATATCATAATAAAATATCATATATCATGATAAAATAAATTATTCAGAGCATATTTCTCACGCTTGCACCACCAGCGAAACCGACAAATGTGTCGAGCTTGTTGATGATGACCGGAGCCATCGTAGCGGTGACAAACTGACCGGCCGGTTTGGCTTCACCAGAAGCATGATGACACACGTTTCCCAAGCTGCTATTAAGTGTTGCAAAGCCTGCAGACGTGTGACAATATTAGAAAACTGGTTGCATTGAAATAGAAACTTTATTGGGTTGGTACGCTATTATGCATGTCAACCCATGCTCTTCGCGATATTTGGGCGATGGACGACAACAATACGCGGTACAAGTGCGATTTATCCAGGACAGAAGTCACAGAAGAACGGAAAGATAAAAGCTGCTAACACGTGGTGGACATCTGTGTGCAAGCTTCGCCCCCTCCCCACCAGATGAAAAAAAAAGATACCTTCAATAAATGACTTTTTATTGTGTTTTTGCGAGAATCAACACTAGTTATACTTATCATACCTTATTGATAGAGGTGGCTTGCTGATACAACCCCCTCGTATACCTATTGAATTTTTCGTTTCAAACATTTCACGTACCATTTCGGGCCTTGCTGGCTCAAAAGACCATAGTTTAAAAAATGTAGACTCAACCTCACCTATACCCTTCACTGATTTTATTTATCCTCCAGACCTTGTGCAGCGCACAGATTTACAAGTATGAAGTGCTTCCGTGTCTTTCATTTATTTGTCTGAAGTTTGCAGTTAGTTGAAGCACTTTAGTGCAATATTGTGACTGAGTTTCTTGGTTGGATTTGTCGTGTTCCAGAAGAGATGGTACTTTATATAAGCCTTGTGTTCAATTCAATATAAAACACTAAATGGCTTCCGATTTGTGAAGTAGACACCGATACACTAGTTCCCCATAATTCCAGACCATGCAATAAGAAATATATCTCAGAGACAGACATCGCGCGAAACTGCAGCGATATCCTAAAGGCCTCCGACGTAGGCGGCCATAATACTTTCTTCATTTAAAGCATCTTAGCCGCATTCCGTTCGTGAACACCGACTTAAGACTCTTGTCGACTAATAATTTTCGCTTCACGTCAAACGCCATCACTTGCGATCTTTTGCCAGCTTGACTAATTACCCACCTCCCAAATGTACGTTTATAATGTGTGTATATTTTTCAAAATTTTGTACCTTACCCTCACTGTCGACTATTTCTTATTGCCTTGTTGAATAATTCCAATGAAACTAGATTCGCGGTCGCCGAACACCTGTTATCACCTAAAGTTTGCACTAATTATGAAAAAAATGAGCATTGCTTTTTATATATTTTATTATGGAATTATTATCACATGACTATGAAAGACGTAATGCGCATTCATGTTTTAAGAAAAAGTTGAAGAAGTTTCTATTAAACGTATACCTTTTGCATATTGTTTTTTTTCAATATCTTGCATTGTTTTTAAAAAAGTTCGAAATGTTCTTGTGACTTGCTCTTTTGTTATTCGTATTTTAGCTTTTTCTTTTTAATAACTAGAGAGATTCCCCCTGCGGTTTACTACCTTGGGACCTCCTCCTGCATACTTACTCACAATGTACATTTCTGACGCTAATAAAAAACATTGATTGATTGATATTGATTAATTGATTGATTGATTGATTGAGGTGGAGACAAAGCGTATTCCGTCTACTGTGCTTGCAAAACATGCAGTGGAGGTTGCGGCAAGTTTGAGAAAGTAGTACTGTGACTTCTTGCGGGACTGTGGAGGACAAACTGCGCCTGAGCGCTTCTGTAACTGCGTGGCCGTCTCCTCTCCTTCTCCGGCCGTTGCTGCACGCTTGGCTTGGTGGGACCCGCTCGATGCGAGCCCTTTTTACTTCGCGGAGCGCTCGTGATGTGCAACATTGGAACGCAGCTCCACTGCTCGCGGATCGATGCAGCTGGCGCTACTTGAGAAACACACCAGCGGGGAACTGTTACGGCTTGGCCATGGTGTTCACACTTCCATGGTGTTCTTCAAGCAGTAAGGTGATTCGCAGAGGGGAAGCCGCTCGGGTAGTGCGACCGAACACAGCATTTAATATGTTTTGGCGTAAAAGAATTTCGCCTTGATTTCCGTCTTTAATGAAGAGAAAGTGCGGCTAGGGCGCGTGCTGAGCGAGCAGGTGAAGCAGAGAAAGACGAGATGGAATAAGAGCATGCGGCCTCTAGATGATGCGTTGTGTCTTATTTCTCCAGTACATGTCATATATTTTATGTGTTGGGTTTGTTGCTGTATATTGCTTTGCAGCCCGCGCCTCATCATCTGTGAGTTGTGAATTTGTAACTATAATGTACTTTAAGAAGCACTTTCACAGCGAAGTAGTCTACGTGCCAGGATCTGGGGAAAAATGTGTCTGAAAGGTGGCCCATATTATCATGCATGCGACATGGTCTCGTCATCCTTTTGAGGCAGAGCGAAGCCAGCGCCACCACAACACCACGCGCATTTCGCTCTGATTCCGAGAGACGGAACGAGCGCTGGACTACAGCGGCAACGATTACAGAAACGTCTGCGTTAGTCTAATCGTCCCCACTGGGCTAAAGTGATTCTGCTGACGACTGTGTGATCTTCCGAGAAATATCATGCACTAACGACTCACATGTTCTTCAGTCAGATCCTATTGTGATTTCAGAATGGTGTAATAATTGGCTAATGGAAATGAAACCCAAATAAATGTGAGCTCATTCGCGTAACAAGGTCTCCTACTACACCGCCTGTTTACTACCTAGCTAATAACCCGTTAAAAAATTTACCGTCTTAGAAATACCTAGGAGTGCACATCACAATTAACCTAACCTGGAACGTTCATATCACCTATGTAATTAACAACGCCAACCGCATGCTTGGGTACCTCCGTCGAACTTGTCAAGAGTCCTTCCCACACTTAAAATTACTCCTGTACAAAGCACGAATTCGCACAAACTAGAATACGCAACAGCATATGGATTCCTTTCATGTCTTACATTAGTTTTGTTTAGGTCCTCTACAGATTGCTTCATTTGTCGGACACGCATATGCTTTATTGGTTTCATTGCCTGCGCAAATTCTCGCTCATTTATGTTTTCCTCTACTTGATTTGCATGCAGAAACTTATTTATGCTAAATTTCTTATTGACTCCTTACTTTACACTGAGCACTGTGTTATTTTGGTGGGTTTTGGGTTTACAGGGGGCAGGCGCTTTGTCAGGCTTTTATGCCTTTTCGCCGGTCCCCTAGGCAAATCGTACTTTTCATCTTTTTTTATTGCTTTTGCCTGAAATAAACTTCAACTTCAACTTCAACAATTAACCTAACCTGGAACGTTCATATCACATATGCAATTAACAACGCCAACCGCATGCTTGGGTACCTACCTCGTAACTTTTCATGAGCCCCTCCCGCACTAAAATTACTCCTGTGCAAAGCATGAATTCGCACAAAACTAGAATACCCAGCAGCAAAATGGGTTTCCTTTCATGTCAAATTTAATACAGTTACTATAAATGGTTTAGAACAACTCGGCTCGTTTCTTTACAACTAATTGCAATCGCACCGCAAGCATATCATCCATGAAAGCAGGCCTTAGTCTAGCATCTCTTGCACCACGGCGTAAACATTTCCGCTTATGTCTGTTTCACAAGCTCTACCACCATGCTTTCTTACACAACGAATTCATAATTCATCCTCATCACATTTCACAACGTCTGGATCACGCCTTTAACGTCGGCATGCCTTTGTGTAGAACTAACTTCTTTTCGCAGTCCTTATCCCACGTACATCGAAAGAATGGAATGGGCTTTCAAACCTGAGAGCAACCCATTCGAGATTTCAATCTTTGCAAGAACGCAATAACTAACATTGTATCATCAGAAACATGCTGACTGTATAGCTATTGTTTTTATTTTAGTTCTTGCGTTGTGTTGTAATTTTACTGTTCTCCCTGCCCACTCCCTTCTGTATTGTATATTGACCTTGAGGATGAATAAATAAATAAATAAATAAATAAACAAGAATCGGGTCAACACTAAACGCACGTGCAATGCCCACCAAAATGCTCCATGCAGTTTCACTAAGTGCTAAAAGACCGTCGGCGAGTGTTTACAACTCAGACGAGCGCGTTCAGTGAATGTCAGAAAAGTTTAAAGATGGTCTGGTCAGAAACCCGCTCGGGTACTATGTGGCAAGTCTCACCGTCTGGGGTTCGTCGACCGCTTTTCAAGGTCTTTGGAGTGCGTCACTGGGTAGAGATGACTATCGGGAAGCGTGCGTCATCGTAGTACCCCAAAAAGTGCACACGTGTGGGACATGCCACGAGCTGTTCCTTTGTGTAAGAACTTAAGCTCGTGCGTTTTGCGACTATATCTTAACACATACGCCGAACAGGAAAAGAAAGGGACTTGCGATGCGAAGTGTCTGGACATAACTCCACGTCTTGGCCTTTATCTGCAGCTATACATATTTAAATGCTGAATCTAGTTGCAACTGACATCGCCACCACAAGCTGCGATGCGTGTGAACAGGCATACCACAGCACCCCCAAAAAATGAATGTGGCAAAGGAAAGGCTGCTGTTGCCTCGCCATCCCGTCATCTGCATACGTCGGTGAACACACGAGAGGGGCCAGTATGTTGTCAAGAGGCAAACACTGACCGTGGTTGAAGAATGGCTATGCCGATACATAAAACTTTATATATGTTACATGACATCGGCAACGAAAGAGCATCATAGACGACGAAGACGATGAAAGCGACCGTGCTCGTGTTGTTGTTGCTGCTGTTCTTCCATCTTGGCTGCAGCTGCCTCTGACTCTCCCTGTATATTTTGTAAATATATTTATTTCATTCATTCTCTCACCACCGTGACATTTGGTGGAGGTGCTGGTTAACTTGTCGCTTCAGCATTAGACACGCGATAAGGACGTCGTCGGATGGGGCTGGCATCTCCAGTGTTAATCCTATGAGTTACAAAGGATGTCTGACTCAAAGGGCGGTCATCAAAATCAAAGATGTCGTGGTAGAATTTCAGCAGGTGCCGGAGGTGAGCTGTCTGTGCTGGAAGAAGGTCCTGAGCAATCGTCTTGTCGATGGTGGCATTCGCTGCGCTCTTCGAGGATGAAAATGGAGCAGAGGACGAAGAAGATTCGGCAACAAACGCCGAAATGGCAGCATCTATAGAAAAAACTTTTGCCAAAGTCATACCATCTGGGATGACTTGAGCATACAAGCTGAAGTTTAGGATACGAAGATATGCTGTATTTTCCGTGACTGTAAAAAGTGTGTAAGGCACGGCAACGTTTTTGTCCAGCAGAATGTCAGCAATAGGTGTCAACATGTAGTCACCATCGGGAACAGGAGGGACAGATCTCAGGTTCACGTAAGTAACGGCTTCAGGTGCTAGGCGAACGTGATCTGCAGAACACAGACGGGGATGAGCTGGTGTTGGGTCGTCATGGCAACACGGTAAATCAAGTTGAAGCATGCCGGTTCCACAATCAATAAGGGCAGAGTGGGCGGATCAAAAGTCCATGACGAGGATAATGTTCATGCGAACAAGTTCATGCCATGGGATAAGTTCCTGCCAGTGCTCCAAATATTCCACCTTGCCACCAGCTCGTCCGCTCCAACCAATAGACATACCCACCGTTCCCTTCTACGGCATCGGTCTTGATCTCGTTGGACCATTTCCTACTTCTCTCACTGGAAACAAGTGGATAGCCGTAGCCACTGATTACGCCACAAGATACGCTATCACACGAGCGCTACCGACAAGCTGTACCACTGACGTCGCGGACTTCTTGCTTCATGACGTAATTCTTCACCCTGGCGCTGCTCTACAGCTGCTGACTGATCGTGGTCGCTCATTTCTTTTAAAAGTAGTAAGTGACATCCTTCGCTCCTGTTCGACGCGTCACAAGCTCACTACGGTCTATCACCCACAAACAAATGGTCTTACCGAGCGCCTAAATCGAACATTGACAACAATGCTCTCCATGTACGTTTCCAAAGATCACATTGATTGGGATAGTACTTTGCCTTATGTGACATTCGCGTACAATTCGTCACGCCACGACACCGCTGGCTTCTCCCCCTTCTATTTATTGTTCAGTCGCCATCCAGCGTTACCATTCGAGACTCTTCTCCCATCAACTACGCAAACGGTTACAGAGTACGCCCGGGATGGCACTGCTCGGGCTCAAGTGGCCCGCCAAATCGCACGGGAACGTCTTCTTGGCTCGCAGCTCTCTCAGAAGGCCCGCTACGATAGTCATCACAGAGTAGTTTCCTACTCTCCAGGTTCATCGGTCCTCCTCTGGACACCATGCCGCCACGTTGGCCTCTCTTCTAAGCTCTGTCTCGCTACTCGGGGCCTACAAGGTTTTACGCCGGCTTACCGATGTCACATATGGGATTGCTCCATTGGACAGTCAGTCATCGTCGTCCGCACCCCCTACTGACGTCGTCCACGTGACCCGCCTCCAACCGTACGTATCCGCATATGATCCTACTTTCCTTTAGGCGCCAAGACGGCGCTGCCAGCAGCGGGGGTTATAGTTACACGACATCGGCAACGAAAAAGCATCATAGACGACGAAGACGATGAAAGGGACCGTGTTCGTGTTGTTGTTGCAGCTGTTTCTTCATCTTGACTGCAGCTGCCTCTGACTCTCCCTGTATATTTTCTAAATATATTTATTTCAATCATTCTCTCACTTCCGTGACAATATTATCAATAAACAATCCAACAAATCACATTCACCTTGGGAATAATTTTTATGCAATACATATGAAGAGAAGGTGACTGCGTTGTCTTTCTCGAAACGTAGCAAAATGACGCTAAAAATAGGTGCAAATGACGTACGCACAGATCTACGTCGAACAGCCAATTGTTTACTGTTGCGTAACGGTTCGAACTGCAACATGGCCTTTTATCAACACAGGAAGCAGTAAGCTGGCATGTAGCACTTGTGCCAGCGAGGATGGTGGCTCTGTACACTGCTAGATAAGTGAGCTTCAGGGGATGGCACTCTTCACCAGACGTGACGGCTGTATGATAGGAGTACGTATGTACTGTATATAAGATGGAATAGCCAGCACTGAAACCACAATAGACGTTTCACTAACATTAAAATCTACTTAAAAAGCAGTTCAGAGACCACATATAGCTATGTGGTAGAATGCCTGCTTTGCAACGCGGAATGCTGGGGTTCGATTCCTGCTTAGAGCATAATATTTCTTCCCTGCGTTACTTGGACCATGGCTGGCGATGCCAGGCTTTAGAGCCGAAGCTCCGTAAGGCCGACCTAGTTGGCGTTCATCGCGCCCCACAAAACCTAAAACGCAACTCAACACCAGAACAACAACAAAAAAAACAACAACAAAACAAATGGCAGATTCCACGTACAGTGGGAATCGATGATATGCAAAGCACAAATGAGAAACATTGATATTGTTACGCACAAGGAGGACCAGGACGTATACCGCTGAAGGGGGCCGTTTATTTTGGTAGCGAAGAGAAGCGCCGGAGCGGCCAACAAGTTGATGATCCCAGTGTCGTCGTCTTCTTTCTTCCTCCAGCTTGGGGCGACCAGCATGTTCATCCATCTTTGTTTTCTTCCCAGGCATGCGTAACATTCCTCCCCTCGCAGACGAAGCCCGCCGGGCGAGGTAAGTGATTTACCTTGGTGTGTACAACTTCAGTCGAGCGACATAGACTGCTTGGGTTTTAGCGGCTCTTCTACCACTTCTCGCGAGGCGAGCTATTGTGTATGTGACTTCCTGTGATTTCGTTGAGAATGAGAAATGGTCCGTCGTATGTGGCCAAGAACTTTTGGAAAAACCCGCGTCTTCATACCGGAGTCGCCTGGATGGTTAGTTACAGGCCGGTGGCGGACGTCATAGCGTACCTTCAATTTTTCCTGTGATGCCAAAGTGCGTAGACGAGCAATACGACGCGCCTCTTCTGCAAGGCAGAAGATTTCGGTGACTGAGAAGTTCTCGTGCGCCGAGAATGGCAAAACTGTGTCGAGTGTGTGCCGTGGCGGTCGTGCGTACATCAAGAAAAAGGGGCTATAGCCTGTTGTCTCGTGCTTAGCGGTGTTGAACGCGTACGTTATAAATGGTAGCACGTCATCCCGATTCTTGTGGTCGGATGCCACATACATAGACAGCATGTTTACAATTGTTGGGTTGGTGCGCTCCGTGAGCCCATTTGTTTGCGGATGGTATGGCGACGAGTGACGAAGGCGGACTCACTCAATCGAAGCAGCCTTTCTACTATATCTGCCGTAAATTGTCGCCCACGATCACTGGGGATCACGTGAGGTGGGCCATGTCGGAGGATAACGTGCTGCAGCAGGAACACAGAGACGTCGCTGGCAGTTGCGGTTGGTATGGCAGCCGTCTTGCAGTAGCGCGTGAGGTAATCGACACATACAATTACCCAGCGATTGCCCTTAGCCTACTTTGGAAAAGGGCCCACGAGGTCAATACCCACCTGTTTGAAAGGTGTGCTTGGAGGTGGCAAGGGCTGTAGAAGACCAGCCGGAGCAGTAGATGGGCGTTTGTGGCGTTGACACTGTGTGCAGCTGGCCACATACGCCTCGACTGTCGCATTCCTGGCCAATAAAAGCGTTCCTTAGCACAGTAATGCGTCCGCGCAGAACCTAAATGTCCGGACATAGGATCGGCGTGCATAGCACCTAAAATTGCTGTCCAAAGGCTTTCTGGCACTACCAGGAGGAAACGTGCGCCAGTGCTGGAAACGTTTTTCTTATACAGGAGTCCGTTGCGTACACAGAAATGGCATGCCGTAGGAGCTGTGCAAAGCGATGACAGCCTGGTGTCCTTTCGCTGTTCATCTTTGAAAGTTCTGAGGCCGGGAAACTTTGGTGACACAGAAGCTACGAGGTGATCGAGGTCATCGGCGTCACACTCTGTAGTGCTCAGTGGCATGCGCGAAAGGTATTCTGCGTTAGCGTGTCATCGACCGCTTTTGTACGAGACTATGAAGTTATACTCTTGGAGCCGAAGTGCCCAGCGCGCTAGACGGCCGCAAGGATCCCGAAGGTTGACGAGCCAACACAATGAGTGGTGGTCGGTCACGACGGTAAAAGGGCGTCCATATAGGTAAGACCGAAACCGCTGAATCGCAAACACTACCGCGAGGCATTCTTGTTCTGTGACAGTGCCATTCTGCTCGGGCCTACTCAAGAAACGACTTGCATATGCAATCACGTGCTCGTGGTTAGCATAGCGTTGAACTAGGACGGCACCAATTTTTATGCCGCTGGCATCTGTGTGCAGTTCGGTTGGAGCTTATGGGTTGAAGTGTTGAAGAACAGGCCGCGACATCAGGAGGAACTTCAGTTGACGAAAACAGGAGTCGCACTCCGGAGTCCACTCGAAGAAGTATTCTTCCGTAGCAAACATGTCAGCGGATAGGCGACATCGGCAAATTTAGGTATAAAGCGGCGAAAATAGGAGCAAATCCCCCCAAAACTGCGGAGCTCCTTCACAGAGTGCGGCACATTGAACGTTTCAACGGCTGCTGTCTTCTGGGGATCTGGACGAATTCCCTCCTGATCGATTAGGTGTCCGAGAACAAGAGATTGTCGGTCTCCGAAGTGGCATTTATTTGAGTTAAGAAAAAGGCCAGCGTTTTTTATGCAAGTCAGTACAGTATCCAGACGTGAACTGTGTTCGCTGAAGGTACGGCCAAAGATGACGACGTCGTCGAGATAGCACATGCAAATGCTCCACTTCAAGCCACGAAGAACAGGGTCCATAAATCGCTCGAACGTCACCGGCGCGTTGCACAGTCCAAATGGCATCACGTTGAATTCAAAAAGGCCGTCAGGGGTTACAAAGGCTGCCTTTTTCTTTATCTTCAGGATGCATAGGAATTTGCCAGTAGCCGGATCTTAAGTCCACAGAGAAAACGTAAGAGGCCGAATGCAGACAGTCTATGGCATCATTAATACGTGGAAGAGGGTACACGTCTTTTTTTGTTACAGCATTCAATCGGCGATATTTTCGACGCAAAATCTCCAGGATCCATCTTTCTTTTTAACGAGAATTACTGGAGCTGCCCATGGACTTACTGACTCTTGAATCATACCATTTTCAATCATTTCCTTCACCTGCTCATTAATAATCCGCCGCTCGGATGGCGAAAAACGGTATGGCTTCTGTCTAATCGGATTGGCCAGACCCGTGTTGATACTGTGACATGTCCGAGAAGCAGGGATTAGGGGCACTTTTGGTTTCTGCTCAAAGTCGAATGCAGAGACGTGCTTCGAAAGTACATTGACCAATGTTCGGCGTTCACCTATGCTCGGCGACTTATTCACCATTGACAGAAGAGCCGTTTCAAAACAGTGACTACGATGTTCTTCCGGCACATCTCTAAGCTCGGTCACCAGCAAGGCCTTGTGTTGTCCCCTGACGACGACTAACTTTAGACCATCTGTAACATCACGGGTTCTGTAGAGCAATTGACAGTACATAAACCAGCGTGTCCACGTCTGATCGACACCACACAATGTGGGATCAACACATTCTTTTTCTTGCAGTTGGTGTGCACTGGTTCTAAGTTAGCATCAAAGTTGGCGGAATAGCTGTCGCTGCAACCAACAGGTACACGAACAGTTGATAATGGTGGTATTATAGTGTCACCACAGACACACAATGCCATCTCACCATCCACATGGTTTTTAAAAGTGCTGGCGGAACGTGATCACTCAAGACTATTGTCCCTGTGCGGCAGTCGACAGTCACACAACACTCCCTCAAAAAGTCAATACCCAAAATAACATCATGTGTCGCCTGCGGAATAATCACGAACTCCGTTGGGATAACGCGACCTCCGAGAAACACGTCAGCTTGACACACACCAACAGGATTCAATGCCTCACCACTCACTCCGCAAAACTTCGAAGCTTGATTCCACTTCGATAAAACCTTCCGCCCCAAGGTATCTTTAAAACACGCACTCATGACCGAAATGGTTGCCTCCGTATCCACCAAAGCCATCACAGGCACATCGTCAACAAAAACACGTACTTTGTTCTTCAGCATCAACACAGGAGGTATTTCTGATATAAGCACGTCTCCGGCGACCTCACCTCCATCGGCCAAGCTTGCTATTTTTCCTGTGGCAAAGGAGACGTGTTGCGACGCCGTGGTGAAGGAGAACGGGGAACACGAGGCGGTGGAGGCGTCAAGCTCCTGTCAGATGTAGGGCAGTGGTTCCAGAAGCTGCGTGCCCAGTAGTCGTCGCGAGGCAGCAGGTGTGTTGCCTTAGGGTCGTCGTACGGTTGATCAGACGATCGTGTGAAGTGTTGTGGTGGGCCATAGTACGTTGCTCGCGGGTCATCGCGAAGTCGTTCGAAGGCCGTGAAAAGTGTGGTGGGTAGCCATACCGTGGGGCTACAGGTCGACGGTTGCAAAATCGCGAAATATGTCCTGGTACACCACAGGAGTAGCAAACTGTGAGAGGTCGAAACTCTCTTTGTTCGTCGATGAATCGAACATCGTCTTCCCTGGCGTAGTGGGTCAGTTCGTTCCGCATATCATAGGGATAGACCGGGCGTCGCGAAGAAGGCGGAAGCTGGGGGCGTCGGTCATGGCGAGAAGCTTGCAAGCGTGGTGCTCTCCTTGACTGTGGGAGTGCGCTGTACTCAACAGCTGCTGCACTAACCATTGATTGTCAAGGTGTCGTAGAAGGCGGCGGCGCAGTCACAACTTCACGTGGCACATTTATCGAATGTTGGTCATTTACAGAATGGTGATCAACTGCTGAACGCGTCTGTTCTCTATAGCGAAAAAGTTCTTCGCGAACAATCTATCGAATCGTCGAGGACAGGTCTGGGCAGGTGCTCGTGTCGATACTGGCAACCGTTGTAACATTTGTGAGCCGGCCGAACTTTGGAGCAATCCTGCGCATTTCAGCTGTGGACACCGAGCTCAGGTGCTCTTTTCCGATGAGAAAATTATAGACATCTTCGGCTATGCCTTTCAGTAAATGCCCTACTTTGTCGTCTTCTGACATCTGATCATTGACCACCTTGCAGAGCTTCAGCACATCCTCTATATACGTGGTACATGTCTCACCTGGAAGCTGCGTGCATTGAGACAATGTCTGCTCTGCCTGCTTCCTTTTGACGCTCGAGTCGCCGAAACACGCTTTCAGCTCTACAACAAAAACGTCCCACGTCGTCAGTGTGTCCTCGTGGTTTTCGTACCACACGAGCGCAGTATCCGTAAGGTAAAGGACCACATTGCTGAGCTGAGCGGCGGCATCCCAGCCGCTGGACTTGCTGACTCGCTTGTACTGGACGAGCCACGCGTCGACACCCTCTCCCGATTTTCCTCCAAAGGTTGGCGGGACTCCATAGTAGGCCACGGAACCCATATGTGTTGGCCTTGAAGCGTTAGATGGCTGATTTTGGGCCATTACGATCGGCGCAGGCGGGAGTCCGGCAAGGCGGCGGATGCGACGTAGTCAAGTTAGTGAAGCTCCCGTCGTTGGGCTTCTCTTACCCAGCACGCTTCCACCAATCTGTTACGCACAAGCAAGACCAGGACGTATACGGCTGAAGGGGACCGTTGCGGAACAATATGTCACTTTAAAATCAGCACAAAGTTACGATATGGATGTAAATGATGTTGTACATGACTTCGGTGTCATGATTATCATTTTTGGATGTGTCGTTTACTTTCGTCATCTATTCACGTCACGTGATAACAAAGTTCAATTTTATTATTTGTGGAGCTTTCGAAACGGCCGGGAGCACACTATGAGCGTGGTATGTTGTCATGTTCTTACATGATAAGCCTGTCAGGATTATCATGTTTGCACCAGTCATATAATTAGTTATCCATCGAAGTCACGTAACGCCAAGTTTAGTATATGTGGAGCTAGAAAAACGGCCTCGAGAGCATTATGAAGCGCCCAATATACTCCAATGTAGCGTGGACGTGTGAACACGCTAGGCACAGCGACGCTACGTTAGCAAAACGCAAGCACTCTGTAGTCTGACCCCAGGCGCGACCAGCGTCCGTCAGCGCAGGCTGATGGCCACCAGCGCGAAATGCGATATGCTGCATTTCAGGCTGGTGCGTTAGCCTGACAACACAGCGTCTCCCTCTTTTCGTAACGGAGGGACGCCAAGCGATGCCAGAGGCGCTGAAACGCGCATGCGTCAAAGAAACGCAGCGCGGCTCGCGCCTGCGAGTATATGGCGGGACAGGCGCCTGGCGTGGCAACGCCGGCTTCACGCAACGAAATGAACGCCGGTGAGCACATGCACCGCGTCACGTCGAATTGTATTGGCGCCTTGACTGTGGCAACCACTCATGTTTACACTTGACGAGCATTTTATGATTACCTTGTGTTCGCCACTCACACACCTTCGTCACCTTTGCAAGACGTTTCAGCGCGCGAACAAAGGAAAAAGGACAGGGTGGACAGAAAGAGCGCTGGCTTCCAACTAACTTTATTTCACAGAGCGGCAAAAGTATATACTGCTAAAAAGGATGATAACAGAGCATGAAGGTAAAGTGCAAGCCTAATCTACACATCAGTAACAAAACACGTGTGACGACTCTTCTACGGCCTCAAAGCCAGCGAGGTAATCACGTTCAGCCTGTTATAAAGCAATCGATGATGTGCTCAGACATATATCTCCTTGCAAGTGTATTTTTTCGGCTTCGATAATTTCTCGGGTAAGCTGGTTTCTGTGCCTTGCCAATATTAAGCACTGATCAAAGAGAGGGGTGCACTCACAATCTCGGCAATGAATGCCAAGATGCCCTTGTACCACATTGTGTACATTGTTTCGGTGTTTTCGGAGGCGGTCATTTATGCACCTGCCGGTTTTCCCGACATGGATGCACCCGCACGTCAATGGAATCAAGTATACGACTCCCACTGCGCAATGGGACGTAGCGTGTCCTGTGCGCGATAGAGCACGAGGCAGAATTTGCACGAGGTGCATTGACCCGTCTGCAAAGCCTCTGCAATTTTTCCGAGGCAGGAAAAAACCACAAGAACGTTGGCGTCTAGAGCAATCTTTTTTAGCCTGTGTGATACGTCGTGCACGTAAGGCAGTACGACAGCCCGGCTCTTTCTCACACTCTTTCGCTTATCCGTTTTGTCGCCTCACTTCAAGACAGTGACCAGCTTTTCCTCCACCGAAACAAGAACATGCGCAGGGTAACCAGCTTTGGTAAGCCGCTCCACTTGTAGAGCAAAGCTGTGGTGTACCATGTGGGGGCAGGATTTCTTTAAGGCATTGGCAAGGCAGAGGTTAGCGATGCCCTGATTGACCAATTTAGAGTGAGCTGAGCTGAAAGGCAGAAGTGGCTTGCCGCTTCTTGGTTCATACATCCAGCAAACATGTCGGGATTCTAGCAAAAGCTTCAAATCTAGAAACTTCAGGTTGTTATCACTGTGTGATTCATGGGTTAGAACTAGTGATTTCAGGCACTCTCAGAAAACAGTCAACACCAAGACCACCAAGAGCCAGGAAGTGGCAAGCCACTTCTGCCTTTCAGCTCAGCTCACTCTAAATTGGTCAAGCGGGGCAGCGCTAACCTCTGCCTTGTCAATGCCTTAAAGACGTCCTGCCCCCACATGGTACACCACAGCTTTGCTCTACAAGTAGAGCGGCTTACCAAAGCTGGTTACCCTGCGTATGTTCTTGTTTCGGTGGCGGAAATGCTGGTCACTGTCTTGAAGCGAGGTGACAAGTCAGATAAGTGAAACAGTGTCAGAAAGAGCCGGCCTGTCGTACTGCCTTACGTACACGGCATCTCACACAGGCTAAAAAAAGATTGCTCGAGACGCCAACGTTCTTGTGGTTTTTTCTGCACCGGAAAAATTGCAGAGGCTTTGCAAACGGATCAATGCACCTCGTGCAAATTCTTCCTCGTGCTCTGTCGCACACAGGACACGCTACGTCCCATGCGCAATGGGAGTCGTATACTTGATTCCACTTACGTGTGGGTGCATCTATGTCGGGCAAACCAGCAGGTGCATAAATGACCGCCTCCGAGAACAGCGAAACAATGTACACATTGTGGTAGAGGGGCATCTTGGCATTCATTGCCGAGGTTGTGGGTGCACCCCTCTCTTTGATCAGTGCTCAATATTGGCAAGGCACAGGGACCAGCTTACCCGAGAAATTATCGAAGCCGAAAAAATACACTTGCTAGGAGAAAAATGTGTCAGCACATAATTGATTGCTTTATCACAGACTGAACGTGTATACCTGGCTGGGATTCGAGGCAGTAGAGGAACCGTCACACATGTTTTGTTACTGATGTGTAGATTAGGCTTCCATTTTACCTTCATGCTCTGTTATCATCCTTTTAGCAGTATATATTTTTGCTACTCTGTGAAATAAAGTTAGTTGGAAGTCAGCGCTCTTTCTGTCTACACTGTCCTTTTTCCTTTGTTCGCGCGCTGAAACATCTTGCAAATATGACTACGCACCAACTAGCCCAACCTTCCACTCTTGTGAGTTACCTTCGTCACCCATTGACGTCACGTAATGCCAAATTTGGCATATGTGAAGCTAGTGAAACGGCCGAAAGCGCATCATGTGTGTGGCATGTAGTCATGTATTTACATGACACACATCTCCTGTGTCTGATGTTTGCACCAGTATCATACCTTCGCCATACATTCATGTCCCGTGATACAGAGCTTGGGAAACTGGAAGCTAACCAAACGGCCGCAAGCGCATCATGAGCATGGCACGTAGTCATCTTGTTACATGACACGTATCTCATGATTATTATGTTTGCACCAGTCATATACCTTCGTCATCCATTGACGTACCATAATACCAAATTTGGTATACGTGACGCTAACGAAACGGCCGCGAGTGCATCATGAGCGCGGCATGTAGTCATGTTATTACATGACACTGGATGTCATGATTTTCATGTTAGGGTCTGTCGCTTGGGTTCGCCATGCAATCATGTCATACCATACCAGTTTTGCAACATGCCGTGTGAACGAACCACCGCAGAAGCTGCCGGACCATGATATATAAATCATGACATACATGCCATGATTTTATGTTATGACTAGTCAGATATGTTCTTCATACAGTCATGTTATGCCATATCAAGTTGGATATTGATACCATTATCGAAATGGCCAGGAGAGCAAAAAGTCGTAGGCGGCGAGATAGATAGATAGATAGATATATAGATAGATAGATAGATAGATAGATAGATAGATAGATAGATAGATAGATAGATAGATGGATAGATAGATAGATACGCTCAAAGTTACCGAAGTTCGCCAAGAAAAGCTTCGCATTTAACAGTCAGAGCTTAGCCGCAAAGGAGAAACAATGAACGCGATAGCAATGATTTAAAAAGTCATGCGCAAAATGGAGAGCAGATCAAAACGTTCCACGTGTTTTTCCCGCACAGATTACGCACGAAACGTACTCACAGCTACGGATGCACGCGAATAAGCGTCAAATTTGTTACTTCGCTGAGTCTGAAAGCGCGCGCTTTTCGCAAGCGGGGACTGCAATTGTTGCAGTGACTTTTGTGTGCCCGGTAACTACAGCAGAATTGTTCTACGTAAAGCCCGAGGCCAGCCAAGGCGTACGATCCTCCCTCCTAGGGCGGGCGAGGAGCGTAACTCTCCTTCTCTGAGACGGGCAAACTACGCATAGGATATTACAGCGGGCGCCGTAGCGCGACATGACAACGTGCACTCATTGCGTCATATTTGTTTTAATGCTGAAAACACGGCAGCGGTAAGTGGTAGATATAAATAGCTTGCCGTTTCAACGATAAAGAACGTTCTTCGGGGTGGCTCAGTGGTTAACGCCTTGCCTTTACGACGCAGAGGTCCCACGTTTGATTCCACGTGCCGGAGTGTTTTTTTTCTGGATTTTTTTTCTTTCTTGCGTTTTCACATATATAATTACGTATACATATACGGTGCATGACATCAACGCAGACGCCAATGCCGGCGGCAAAATCCAGCCGAGTGTTCTATATAATTGCTATCGCAATAAAACAAATACAGATGTGTAAACAACCTACTCCATGTGTAATAAACTATACAACAGAACAATGGCCGATCACCCGTGCCATCGATCCGTCCATCCGTCCATGCATCTATCCATCCACGCATCTGTCCATTCATCAATCTGCCTCCACCTTCATCTGTCTGTCCGCCCATCCGTTCCTCTGTCCGAGTGTCCTACCCTTCTTGTGCCCGTTAATACGCCCAGCTGTTCATCCGTCCATCCACCTGTCAATCCTTAATACTACTCGTTGACCTCAGAATAGACATTATGGAGCTTAGGACCTATAGCTTCGCCCACTCGTTATCACTCCATTGACTTGCACTGAATTTCCCTAATGCGTTTGAACTGAAATTACATATGTATGTTCGTGCCATTTTCTTAGTTTTTATAAACTACCAATTACCTCTAATGCACTGCGCCTAACTACAGTTGATGTGAAATTGAGGGGACGGGTATATCATAGGAGTACATATGTAGTGTTTGTGACATTTCATAACTGTCAGTGCATCCCCATTCGACGCTTCACGAACATTAGGGTCTATCTGAAATGTACGTGCGATGCCTGGCATGGCTCGGGAGTAGAATATTTGGTTGCCGGGTAAAATTCTCAGGATCGATATCTGATGGGGCACTGGTGTTTTTACAGCATTGCCTGTTATGAGATCACGATACGAGTCATGTGTGGCGTCGTGGTTGTTTGCCGCCACCAGTGTACGACCACTATTGTCAAATATATTTCAAAAGTTACCAGCTGCTAGCAGGATTTTATTACGTCATCTGGGTGGATTCTAACCCACGCCTGCATGCGTGGCAGCCGAGCAATCTACCTCTCGGTCACGCCTGTGCTTGTGAGATGCTTGCGAGAATACCTACACAGGTGCAAAGTTAGCTTTCAAATCGCATTAAAAATGTACCATTACCTGGGAAACAACACCTCGAATCTTTTTCGAGTCCAAGTCGAATACACTTTTAATACAATTTACCAACACTTCGAAAAAAATTACCAACACAGTAACAACCAATCAAGCAGATAGGCAAGTACCCACTAAACAATACTAGTACACTTGCATCGTCGTCACCAATATAATTCTTACTAATTTTCTCCTTCATGACTTACGTCATCATCTATATGGAGTGCTGCACCGAAATGGCCGGAACAGCAACCTAATTTGCTTCTTCCACTTATCTGATTGCACCTCGTCACAAGCTGCCGACCCCTGCAGAAGAATGAAATTGCAGAGCTACGCACGCGGCGTCAGCTGAGCAACGGTGATGCGCTGACCCGGAATTACGTGAAGTGGAGAACGGGGCACGTGCACATCGCCGCGCCGATGCACAGGTACATGCAGCAGAGTACGGGGCACGAAACAATCGCCATGCCGACCCGGTGGTTCGTGCCGCCAGGATATAGGCTCGAGAGCTCCTACGTTTGAACCTTCAAATACGTGCATTAGAAGCAGAGGCCCAAAACTTGAGACTTTCAGAACGTGAGGTGCGCGCAACTGAAAACGAGGCTTCCACAGCTCCGAGGCGTAGCACCTAAGGCGTGTCCCGCAGAAAACGAGGCCTGACAGCTTCGC
Organism: Rhipicephalus microplus; assembly: GCF_013339725.1. NCBI lineage: Eukaryota > Metazoa > Arthropoda > Arachnida > Ixodida > Ixodidae > Rhipicephalus > Rhipicephalus microplus. The sequence continues at coordinate 40,115 of NW_023610877.1, forward strand.
CAAGCCAACCCTCTACCCCGTGTTTCTGAAAATGAGGCTCGCGATCTTCAGCGTTCTAACCCTTAGGTGAGTGCAGCAGAGGCTGAGGACTGAGAGCTGCAACGCACGAACACCGAAGCGCGTGAAGCGGAAAATGAGGCACGGGAGCTTCGCCGGAGAGACTCTCATATCTGTGCTGTTTAAACTCACTTTCGTCAACTTCGTTGCGGAGAACCTGAAACACCGGCACGTCAGAAATTTCACAGCCAACAACGCCGACGAGATTCCAACGTACGTGAAATCGATAAGCAGGCAGTGAGACTTCAAGAATCTAGCGCAACACCAACTCTTTCTGTGTACTGTTTCTATAAATACAGTACAGTCAACTTTTCCAGTGTGACTGTAGGGCCAGAACGCAATAATAGAATGAGGTCAGTAAAACCGTTATGAAATGACCGCGTATTTTTGACCGCGTGAGTGGGCAGATTGGAGCAGCAATACACGGGGACGTGTGCGTGCGTCCTTTCCAGCGTGCCCCTAACGGTCAACTTCGGCAAACTAAACATGTGATATTGCCAGCAACGCACCTCCCTCTGGTCAGCGGACGGTGATTATGTGGGAGGCACCACGGCATTCCTTTTTGTGCATAAGGCGCACATAGTGATACTGATGGACCTTGATATGAATGTTCCATACGGCTTTTGTATAATATCACTGCTGTATCAACAGAGAAGTCAACGTTTATTCAACATATTGAACTTGCGTTGTCCTCCTCGTCTTGTGGGGGCCGCTTTTGCGAATCTGTTCGACAGGGCGTTGCGCATGCTGGCCCATCTACCTCTGGTAATTTTTGGGAACTTGAACACCTCCAGCCTTACCTGGGGTGGCCACTGTGAGAAGACTCTGGGTAGAGGAGCTCATCTTATTGCTCCTCCAGGAGCTCATCTTATTGCTTAACCTCAGCCTGCTTGTCGATCCGGCGCACCCCACGTGTTCGAGCGATTCGGTCACATGCGACACATGTCCCACCTTCGCCCTTACTCCTAACATTCGTGACGCTATACTCGGCAACAATTTCTTTCAGGCACTGAATGGGAAGGCTACGGAGGCGAAGCTTCTCTACATGTACCACTACGTGAAGTAGTCCGTACTAGGCGTGCGTCTTGTAACGCCGTGGAAAGTTACGGGGGCGCACCATCAGCGTTTTATGTAGACGTAGACGCTACTTAGCATTTGGGTGGACGTAAAAAGTAGGACTTTTTGACGCGTTTAGAAATGTGAAGTCACAACAAACAAACAAATTGCGAATATCTTCCAGAGATGAGCTGTGTCTTGTCTTAAATATCTTCACGTGAAAAACAAAGGAGGAACATTCATATTTCACGTTGAAAATACGGGCGCTACTTTGGAGCAACATTCACTGGTGGTATACGGGATGCATGTAATTCTGCTCCGGAGCTTTCCCCTAAGTGCCAAGAAAAGGAGTCGCCAAGTTTAGATAGAAAAACTTGGGCGAGTCTTTGGGAAGTGTATAAAGACGCCACGTACATTGCCTGTAGACAGACATGTGTAGGAGAGCAGCGGAATGTACGTCAGTGGTGCAATTATGTACAAATTCCAAATCAGGACGGAGACAGTCTGTTCATGGAGTCGCACGCGATTGGCTCATTCGAGTCGTGACGAATGCTGTTACGTCCTATGTGACGTGGGCCAAGGTGTCAGGTGACTGTTTTTCTCCGGTTTTCAGATGAAGGCAAGGAACGGTCGGAAAGACAGTCCGAAAGGAACTGGATGGATTGAAATCTCTGCAAGGTGGCATGGATTGGATTGAAATGTAAAAGCTTCGCGACTTTTCAGCCTCCGGGAACTTATACAACATGGTGTTTCTAACTGCCATGGTTTTTCGCCTTGCCTGTGAGGCATCTGCAGCCGAGCAGATACGAAGAAGCTAGGTTAAAGATGCATTTGAAAAGTTCACTGAAGAAGAGTTCCGGCAATGTTCTCGTCTCTCCGAACGAACAGTGCGTAGCTTGTGCGACAAACTTGTCCCTATCATCGGATGCCAGCGAGCTAGTGGCCTTTCCACAGAGGGGAAAGTGTTGTGTGTGCTGCGACTTTTCACCACTGGTTGCTTCTAGCGGAGGATTGGTCGCGAAGATCCCATCGGCAAGTCTCTGCCGGCTGTGAGGAACACTATCCATGAGGTGACGCAGGCCATCATCACTGTGGCTGCTAGGAAATAGTGGCGGACTTCCCACTGACAACAGCTGCTAAAGTTGACGCAAAGGCGGAGTTTGTGCGACGCGGTTGCATCCCAGGCGTGCTGGCGTGTGTTTATGGCACGTTGGTCACCATTCGCAAGCCAGAGGGATTCAGACTGGCTGGTACGGTGAGCTTCTTGTCCCGAAAGGGCAATTATGCCCAGAACTTCATGATCGTAAGTACTGTTTGGATCCCTTTTACTCGCTCATAGGAGCGATTGTTCAGTTCTGACGCCCAAGCTGGACAAAGTAATAATGCAACGAATAAAAGAGAAGCTGCGGGGAACTGAGTGCGAGCTAGTTGGTGGCTCGCAAGGCCTCGTAATCATAAGTGGCAAGTGTTTGGTGCGTGAGCAGGTTGCCGTTTTTGTACTGGCGTGCATGCGCAATTGAGTTGTGCATTTTGAAGGTAATCAGTAATATGGGCCGCAGACGTAGCAGAAATAAGTACACGACAGGAAAATACTTAAAACACGAAAGTGCTTACAATCACAGTTGCATGAGCTGACTTAGGCATTTACGAGTGTTTTTTTTTCTGAAGAGCAAGGCGTAGGTTTTCACTTATCGATCATTCAGTGGAAGTCGTAGCCAAGTGTACCGCAGAGGAGGGGTCATTGCCCCCTCCCCCTCCTCAGTTGCTACACCCTGTGTTGCCTTCTAAGTGAAGCTTTTTTTCCCTATGACTGTACGAGCACGCATTGTTTCCTGCATATGCGTAGAAAAAAGGGATTTATTTGCAGCCTAAATGCAGTACTATTTTATATCCCTTCTCATCGCAGGTGTGCAACACGTGGCTGCGCATCCTTGTCATGAACCCATGATTCCCAGGTTCGTGCCACGACTCCTGGATGTGGAAACACAACCCACTGCGTGCACGCCTAGCTGCTGCACAACTGCAGCCTGGGAAATATCTGCTTGGTAAGTAATAATGTGTACTCACTGGGGCATAGCACTCAGCTTTTATGTTTCTGTTGCAGGATACGCAGGGTATCTCCTCGAGCCATGGCTCCTATTCCAGTCCCTGGCAGTCAACGGCGCAACGCCTCCGAAGGCGGATACAATAAAGGAGCACGCATTCATGCGCATTGTTGTGGAAATATGTATCGGAGTGTTGAAGAGCAAGTTCCGCTGTTTGCAGCACTTTTGAACGATGCTCTACAACCCCGATCAGGCAGCGCAAATCATCTATGCTTGCATTGCTCTCCACATCATTGCGTCGCATGCGAGCGACTGGACCTTGGACGAGTATGTTCTGGACATGCCGCCAGCTGAGGATAAGGAACCAGACGAGAACCGTATGCTCACACCGCGCAAAGTGTTGCTCAAAGGACAGCAACAGCGCAGCGCTGTCCTGGACCCTTTTTGAAATACACAGGAATGGTGAGTTTTCATGTTCTTATATCACACACATGATTTATTTATACTGATTCCAGTGCATCTAGGCATAGCAGGGCTGTGTTTGCCACATTTGAATGCACAAAGTACATACTCGTGCTTCAATATTGATACACAACAGCCGGCACAGCCGTGCTGCAAGAAAAAGAAAGAAGACGTTGGTTGCTGGTTGTTGATGAATTGTCGCCTTCTTGTTTGTGGGGCTGCTAGGAAAAAGTGGCGGACTTCCCACTGACAATAGATGCTAAAGATGACGGAAAGGCGGAGTTTGTGCTACGTGGTTGCATCCCAGGCGTGCTGGCGTGTGTTGATGGCACGTTGGTCACCATTCGCAAGCCAGAGGGATTCAGACTGGCTGATACGGCGAGCTTGTTGTCCCGAAACGGCAATTATGTCCTGAACATCATGATCGTAAGTACCGTTAGGATCCTTTCTTACTCGCCCATCGGAGCAATTGTTCAGTTTTGACGCCCAAGCTGGACAAAGTAATAATGCAACGAATGAATAGAAGCTGCGGGGAACTGGGTGCGAGCTATTTGGTGGCTCGCAAGGCCTCGTAATCATAAGTGGTAAGTGTTTGGTGCGTGAGCAGGTTGCCGTTTTTGTACTGGCGTGGATGCGCAATTGAGTTGTGCATTTTGGAGGTAACCAGTATTATGGGCCGCAGACGTAGCAGAAATATATACACAACAGGGAAGTATTTAAAACACGAAAGTGCTTACAATCACAGTTGCATGAGCTGACTTAGTCATTTACGAGTGTTTTTTTTTTGAAGATCAAGGCATAGGATTTCACTTATCGAGCATTCACTAGACGTCGTAGCCATGTGTACCGCAGAAGAGGGGTCATTGCCCCCTCCCCCTCCTCAGTTGCTACACCCTGTGTTTTCTTGATTGATGTGTGGGGTTTAACGTCCCAAAATCACCATTTGATTATGAGAGACGCCGTAGTGGAGGGCTCCGGAAATTTTGACCACCTGGGGTTCTTTAACGTGCACCCAAATCTGAGTACACGGGCCTACAACATTTCCGCCTCCATCGGAAATGCAGCCGCCGCAGCCGAGAATCGAACCCGCGACCTGCGGGTCAGCAGCCGAGTACCTTAGCTACTAGACCACCGCGGTTGGGCACCCTGTGTTTCCTTCTAAGTGAAGTTTTTTTACCAATGACTGTACGAGTACGCATTGTTTTCTGCATATTCTTAGAAAAAAGGGATTTATTTGAAGCCTAAATGCAGTACTATTTTACATCCCTTCTCATCACAGGTGTGCAACACGTGGCTGCGCATCCTTGTCATGAACCCATGATTCCCAGGTTCGTGCCACGACTCCTGGGCGTGGAAACACAACCCACTGCGTGCACGCCTAGCTGCTGCACATCTGCAGCCTGGGAAATATCTGCTTGGTAAGTAATAATGTGTACTAACTGGGGCATAACACTCAGCTTTTATGTTTCTATTGCAGAATACGCAGGGTATCTCCTCGAGCCACGGATCCTATTCCAGTCCCTGGCATTCAACCGCGCAACGCCTCCGAAGGCAAATACAATAAAGGAGCACGCATTCATGCGCATTGTTGTGCAAATATGTATCGGAGTGTTGAAGAGCAAGTTCCGCTGTTTGCAGCACTTTCGAACGATGCTCTACAACCCCGATCAGGCAGCGCAAATCATCTATGCTTGCATTGCTCTCCACATCATTGCGTTGCATGCGGGCGACTGGACCTTGGACGAGTATGTTCTGGACATGCCACCAGCTGAGGATGAGGAACCAAACGAGAACCGTATGCTCACACCACACAACGTGTTGTTAAAAGGACAGCAACAGCGCAGCGCTGTCCTGGACCCTTTTTGAAGTACACAGGAACAGTGAGTTTTCATGTTCTTATATCACACACATAACTTATTTATACTGATTCTAGTGCATCTAGGCATGGCAGGGCTGTGTTTGCCACATTTGAATGCACAAAGTACATACTGGTGCTTGAATATTGATACACAACAGCCGGCACAGGCGTGCTGCAAGAAAGAGAAAGAAGACGTCGGTTGCTGGTTGTTGATGAACTGTCGCCATCTTGTTTGTCGAGCACGGTCCATCATATACAATTTATTAAATAAGTTACTCGTAAATCTATTAGTGGAGGTGGGTGACTTCCGTACCTTGATGGAGACGCGCAGTGGTCGCAACAGCGGGGACTCTTCGGCTACATCAACTGCCAGTGCCTCATCACCACCAGCCTATCGAGCCGGGTCGACAACCTGCGTCACCCTGCCACCCCTGCGAGATCCTGGCGCTTTCTCTGCTAACGGTACCATCGTCGTTGACTCTTGGCTGCAACGGTACGAGCGGGTCAGTGCTACCCACCACTGGGATCCCACGCTCATGCTCGCCAATGTTGTGTTCTACCTCAACGGCACGCTGCGGACATGGTTTGAAACCAATGAAGCCGAAATCACAAGCTAGAATCTTTTCAAAGCGAAGATCCAGTGATCTTTTCGGCAATTTATCTGGTCGTCAGCTCACTGCCAAGAAGACTCTCGCCACTCGCGCTCGGACGTCTACTGAATCGTACGTCTCATACATTCTTGACGTCTTGGCGCTTTGTAGCAAGGTCGACCAGCGCATGTCGGAAAACTAAAAAGTTAATCAAGTCCTCAAAGGAATTGCTGACGATGCCTTTAACCTGCTGGTTTTTAATAATGTCACGAGCATCGACATGATCCTGACCGAATGCCGCCGTCTAGAACAAGGTAAAGCCCGCCGCGTCACCCACGGCATCACGCGCCTGCCGAACACAGCTGCTACTTCTCTTGTGATGACGCCGTCCGCCCAGTTCCCCGATGTGACAACCTCATCCGCATCAGTCGTCGCGAGGTCGAGGCAGCTCAACCAGTAGCTACTCCATTTCCAACGCCTGATCCTTCACTGACCACTATCTCACTGATACAAGCCGTCGTTCGTCAAGAATTATTGAACGTCGTCCTACACCCCGTTCAACCAGTCCACTCTGCCGAGCCTTTTTATCATCGTCCCTCTGCTCCTCGCTTTGGTTCCAACTACTCTCGACAGCGCAATTCGTCCGAATGGCTTACACTGGACGACAGGCCTATATGCTTCAACTGCCGACGTGTCGGTCATATTGCTCGCCACTGCCGCACGCACTGGGCTCCGCCGGCACACTATGAGCCTCCTACTTAGGCCATTTCTGTCCACCAGTCGTCCTAAGCATTTGATTTTGATTCCCCTATGCCGACCACATCCTCTGATTCTGCCGCACCTCTGACAAGACCTCGCTACGCCAGCTCACCATACCCTGCTTGCCATCAATCTCGTTCGCGCCCACAACGCCGTCCTGCCTCTCCGACCTATTCGCAGCGCCCCTGACCGGAAAACAAGGCAGTGCAGCTTCTGGAGGTGAAGCTGCATTGACGACGACCTCTGCAAGAAATCCTCGTGTAACATTACCGACTACCCGGAATCTGTTGAACGTTACTTTATACAATGCACCTGTGCGCGCGTTGATTGATACCGGCGCGCATGTGTCTATAAAGAGTGCTGCTCTTCGTCGCCGCCTAAAGAGTTATCACACCCGCCTTGAACCGAGCCGTTCGTGTCGCCGACGGGGGAACTGCCACCATTATTGGCATGTGCTCTGCCCGTGTGACTATCACCGATAGAAGCACTGCTGTTCTTTTCACCGTTATAGAAAATTGCCCTCATGATGTAATTCTAGGAATGAATTTCCTAACCGCTCACTCGGCCCTTATAGATTGTTCAGCCGGCTGTCTTGACCTTGAAATGCCTATACTTTCTGATCTGACCAACCCACCTTAAAGCAGTCTTTGCTGCATTGATTTCGCACGCCTTCCGCCTAACTGTGTTACACATATCGACCTCTTATCTACGCCACCTGTACCTGACGGCAATTACATGGTGGCACCAATTCATGCCGTGATGTTTACGCATGGCGTCGCGGTTCCGCACACCAATTTGACAATTGTTGAAAACAGCACATGCCTTCCTATTGTCAATTTTGCCCTCACTGCCCGAATTCTTCCCCAAGGTATCTCCCTGGCCGAAATTACTGCCCTACAAGACCATACGGTTGAGCCCTTCAGAGAGGAGGATTGCTGAACCTCTGACCATGAACCAACTCCATGACGTTCATCGGGCGTCGACGTTGACCACATGGTACCATCAGACCTCGCCCCTGATCAAGCGAAAGGCCCTCCGTCACGTCCTCGAGTTCTAATGTGACATTTCCGACTTCGCCGGCACGGCCTTAAGCCAAACGAGTGTTGTTACTCATCGCATCAATACTGGTGGCGTGAGTCCCATTCACCGACGTTCATACCGTGTTTGCGCGTCCGAGTGCACAGTCATACAACAGGAAGTCAAAAAGATGCTTACAAAAGACATAATCGAGCCCTCTTGTAGCCCCTGGGCTTCTCTTGTCGTCATGATCAAAAAGAAGGATGGAACATGGCGCTTTTGTGTAGAATATTGGCATCTCAACAAAATTACGAAGAAATATGTTTACCAGTTCCCTAGAATCGACGATGCCTTAGACTGCCTTTACGATGCTACGTATTTTTTCACTATCGACCTTCGATCTGGCTGTTGGCAGATCGCTGTAGACGAGATGGACCATGAAAAGACCGCATTCGTCACTCCTGACGGTGTTTATCACTTCAAAGTTATGCCTTCGGTCTCTGTATTGCACCGGCCACATTCGAAAGAATAATAGACTCATTGCTCCAAGGGTTTAAATGGTGAACGTGCTTATGTTATTTAGACGACGTTATCGTTTTCTCGCCCACATTCGACTCGCAACTCGATTGTTTATCGGCGCTTCTTGAAGTTTTTCGTCGAGCCGGACTTCAAGTGAACTCTTCGAAATGCCATTTCGATCGTCGTCAAATAACCGTACTTGGCCACCTCGTAGATGCCGCAGGAGTCCGCCCGGATCCCGAGAAAATTCGTGCTGTCACGGACTTTCCTGTTCCGAAATCAGCAAAGGACGTTCGTAGTTTTGTGGGCTTGTGCTCCTACTTTCGACAGTTTGTTAAGGACTTCGCCAACATTGCACGCCCACTCACAAACCTCCTGAAGAAGGACACTCCGTTTTTCCGGGGCGCTGATCAAGCCTCGTCTTTTTCCCTGCTTACGACGCTCCTTACAACACCGCCAATTTTAGCTCAATTCAATCCATGAGCTCCAACCGAGGTTCGCATTGACGCTAGTGGGCACGGCATAGGGGCAATGCCATTGCAACACCAACGCGGACATGACCATGGTATAGCATATACAAGCTGACTGCTATCTACCGCCGAGCGAAACTATTCAATCATGGAGCGTGAGTGTCTCAATCTTGTTTAGGCAGTCGCCAAGTTTAGCCCATTCTTATACGGGCGTCCGTTTCGGCTGGTCACCGACCACCACGCGCTCTGCTGGCCGGCCTCACCCAAGGATCCCACAGGACGCCTCGCTTGTTGGTCCCTACGTTTACAAGAATACACGTTCACCGTAACGTACAAAACAGGGCGGTCGCATCAATATGCGGATTGTTTATCACGCTACGCTGTGCAAGAAGCTGCCCATACTGACACCTTTCCAGACCTTCTGCCTGTGACGCAGCTACTCAACCTTGGCCACGAACAACGCTGGGATGCTTCCCTGCGAACGATCATTGACAAGCTTGAGTCAATGCCTCGCGACGCATCTCTACAAATGTTCCCGGTCAAAAACGAGATCTTGTATCGCTATAACCTCGATCCATATGGCCATGACTTGCTCCCTGTCATACCAGCACATTCTCGTGCGACTGTCCTCAACCAATTTCATGATGCTCCTTTGGCGGGCCGCTTGAGCGTCTCTCGCATATATGACCGTGTACATCGTCGTTTCTTTTGGCCTGGTCTTGCCCGCTTTGTTAGACGCTACGTCGCCGCTGGATGGATGGATGAATGAATGTGGCTGTACCCTTTACTAAAGATCGGGCGGCGGCTAACGCCACCTAGCCGAATACTAAGTGAACTAACCATTAGATTTATCTTTTTTTCCTTTAAATAGTGAGGTTGAGGATTCGTACTTTGCAGTGAAGGGTTTAATTTTCACTCGCGCCTTGACTTTAGCCAACAATCAGATAACCTCCTTCTAGCTGAGTCTACCTGCTTAAAGTCTATTTTGCCCTTCCTGTCCCTAAGCCCCAGTGCTTTGAAAAACTCTGCGCCTTCTTCCTGAACTATAGGGTGAAGCCCTTTACAGAACATTATCACGTGTTCGGCAGTTTCGTCTTCCCCTTCAAACGCACTGCATACTGTGTCTATGCCTTCGTGTTTGGCCCGATATGTTTCGGTTCGCAATACTCCCGTCCTGGCCTTAAACAGTAGAGAACTACCCCGAGTATTATCATAGATCCTTTTCTTGGCAATTTCCTGCTTAAAAGTTCGATAGACCTCTAGTGCGGACTTCCTAATCATGCCAGTTCTCCACATGTCAGTCTCCGTTTCCTTCACTTTCTTCTTAACCGATAGTTCTTTTTGTTTTGGCCACCTGCTGTTTTTTAAGTATTTACCAGTCACTTTCCTTGTTCGCTTCATCCATTTTGTATCGACATTCTTATTGTACAAGCAGCTGAAAACTTTCCTAGCCCAACGCTCCTCTTCCATTTTTCTCAATCGCTTCTCAAATTTTATCTTGCTGCTAGCTTCCCTGCCCTCAAATGATGTACATCTCATATCAACTTGTACTCCCTGATTTGGTGTATTCCCATGAGCTTCTAAAGCAAGCCTACCTAATCCATGTTGCTTAATTTCTAATCTTGCTTGAACTTCTGATCTCATTCACAAGACTGCATTGCCGAACGTCAGTCCAGGAACCGTGACCCCTTTCCATATTCTTCTCACAACATCATACCTATTGTGATTCCACAGTGCCATAATTTTCATCACTACTGCATTCCTGTTACCTTTAGTCGTCACGTATATTTTGTGTTCTCTTAGGTACTCGGAACCATTGCTTATCTATACGCCGAGATATTTGTATTTATCTGTTATCTCTCGCGTGACCTCCTGTATTCTAAGCTCGTTATCATTGTGTTCGTTATCATTGAAAATGATGACTGCAGATTTTTCCTTACTGAATCTAAAGTCTAACCGATCACCCCCATTACCGCAGATGTCCATCAATCTATGTAAATCTTCCTTGTTGTCGGCCATTAGCATTATATCCTCTGCGTACATTATTGCTAGTAGTGCCTCATCAATGAGTTTTTCTTGTTTGACTAAAGAGAGGTTGAAGCCCCGTCCACTTCCCTCTAACTTGGTGTGATGGTTCTTGGGCGCTCAGACGCAGAAACCCAAGACAAGGACAAGAGAAACATCTATTGACTTCACACACAAAACAATCACAACACTGTGGCTATCTGTACAACACACTGGCTCCGTAATTCAGTCATACAGTCCTTATGTCTACGCGCCCGCGAGTAACCCACGCGTCCTCACTACTCGGAAGTCTAATTCCGTCGGGTGCAACTCACGCTCCCGCTGAAGACGATGGCGTCGACGACGCAACCTCGCCACTGGAAGGTAGCCAAGTGCACGGGAGCTCACGAGCAGACCATCAGCTGCTCGTGCTGGACCAGGCAGCCCCACGCTGCGGCCGACGCAACACCGAGGTCGCACCTTCAATTGGTGGTTGTGCCGGACCGGCTCCGACGTGGCACCGTGGCCACGATCTCGGTGACTGGTTGTGCCAGACCCGAGTCTGGACAGGATCAGCCGCTTGCCCTGGCCCGCACGCTCGTCCGCCACAGGAACAGCATGTCAGGCTCGGCCCGGAACCGCCACTCGCCTCAGGAACATGCCACGCTCGTCCCGGTTGGGTTGGTGACACCCACTCGTTGGTTCGGTCCCCTGAGGCCCAACGCCTAGCGCTCTTGCTAGCTGGCCGCGTTCTTCCTCTGCCCGTCGCTGTTCCGAAGCTCACACGCTCACGTTCGTCTGACCCCGTGCACACTTTCGTCTACGTCGGTTATTTTCCGCTGTCGCTTTCACTTCCAGTTTCGACTTTGGTTGTGAGAAGCACTCTTACTACACTCCCCCCAACTTCCAGTACGTTTTACACACGTAACACAGTGTTCCCGAATATAACAAAGGTTCCGCACACTTTAAATGTCACAGTTTAAATGTCAGAAAAACCGATTGCACTGTGATGACAACAAGATAAAAAAAATTGTGTACAACGGCAATAAGTCACTGCTCGGTAAAAGCCGCACGACTCATATAGTCGGCACCAACGTTGTCCACTACACGGATGTGTTCCACGTGAAAGTCATATTCCATAAGAAGGAGACTCCATCGCAGGAATCGATTATTTAGGTGCCTAGCTGACTGAATATAAGTCAATGGCTGGTGGTCACATTGCAACGTGAACGGCTTGCCATAGAGAAAAATGTGGTATTTGCGAACAGCCCAGACTACGGCAAGGCCTTCTCTTTCAATTGTGGAGTAAGCTGCTTCACGGGGTAGTAATTTACGGCTCGCGTAGGAAACTGGGTGCAGACGGCATTGGGGTTCCTGGAGCAATACTGCTCCTAAGCTCCGCGAAGACGCATCCGTGCCCAGAACAAATGGCTTACGCAAGTCGGGTGACTTCAGCACAGGCTGCGTGGACAATAAATTCTGAACTTGTCAAAACGCTCTCTCATGTCCTTCACCCCATAATAACTTATTGGGGTGGCCTTTCTTTGTAAGTTCTGTGAGCGGAAACGTCAACTCCGCGTAAGTGGGAAAAAAGTCGCGGTAATAACCTTATAGGCCGAGAAAGGCTTTCAATTCCTTCTTGGTGCTTGGTGGAACAGCTGCTTGTATCTTATCAGTAATGCTCTTACTCGTCTGCAGCATACCTTGCCCAACAGTGTGGCCCAAAAAAGTGGTAGTCGGACAGCCGACCGCACATTTCGCTGGTTTTATAGTTAGACGAGCCGCTCTGACGCGCTCAAACAATCTCTTTAGGGTTACCAAGTGTTCTTCCCAAGTTTCAGTAGCGACGAGCACATCGTCAAAGTAATATAGCACATTGGGAATCCCCTCGGTAACGACTCGCATTAACCGATTAAATACTGCCGGCGCAGTCTTGATGTTGAAGGGCATAAAGTTGAAGTGGTACAAGCCAGATTCACATGAGAAAGCTGTGAGTCTTTCGACTGACTGGCCATAGGTACCTGCCAGTATCCTTTAGTAAAATCAAAGCGCGAGAAGTAGTTGCATCCCGTAAGCTTAGCGAACATTGTATCTGTGCGAGGGATCGGCTCACAATTCGGAAGTATGACATTGTTCAGTTGTCGGAAGTCAATACACAAACGCATGGTGCCATCTTTCTTCTTGACGACCACTATGGGTGAGTGATAGGCTGACGTTGACCTTTCAATGACACCTAACTGCAGCATGTCCTTCACTTCCTCCTCGACGGCACCTTTGACAGTAAAAGGTAGCGGGTACTGTCGTACCTGTATGGGAGCCTCTGATGTAAGCTTCAACTCACAGTGAACAATGTCAGTCTTCCCAGGTACATCTGAGAAAACGTCTCTGAATTCTTTAAGAACCGCTGTGGCTTGCTGTCATGCATCAGCGTTGAGCTCCGATGCTATGGTAACATTCGTCCAGTCCTGTGTCTGTTCTAGTGTGATATGGGGCACTTCGTCGGACTGAACCTCGTCTGTGTCACTTGGCAACGTCGTGGTAACGCCTGCAACCGTTCGTTGGCTTAGTGGCTTGCGCTCCTCATACTTCTTTAACATGTTGATGTGAAAGAGCGTAACCTTGTGGCCCAGGTTTACTAGGTAATCCAGTTCGCTGTGTTTTTCAATAACAGGGAAGGGGCCCTTCCAGGAAAGCACCAACTTGTTAGCATCGGCTGGTAACAACACCAGCACCTGGTCACCAGGGACAAGTTCGCGCTGTCTCGCTTTCTTATCGTAGTACCCTTTCTGCAGCTTCTTCGCCTTCATCAATTCTTCGTGTGCGAGCGCACAGGTGCGTTCTAAACGTTGCCGCAGCTCCATCATATGCGTGTATGTCGTCTTGGTCTCGTCATCGAGGCGAGGGTTCGTCCAGAGCTCCTTGAGAACGGCCATTGGCCCTCGCACGTATCTACCATATAATAATTCAAAAGGAGAGAATCCAGTGCTACATTGGGGAAGCTCTCAGTAGGCGAACAGTAACGGACCAATGTAACGGTCCCAGGTTTTCAGACGCTCTTGACACATTCGCCCTATCATGCGTTTTCATGTCCCATTAAAACGTTCAATCAAACCATTGGCCATCGGATGGTATGGCGTAGTAGGCAGTTGGCTGAATTCCTTCATAACTGCTGACATGAAAGACGTGCCGCGATCACTGATGATCTCTTTAAGTATGCCAACGCGAGAGAACATTTCCAGGAGACCTTCCGCAACCTGTCTCGATTCAATGGAGGGTAGTGCTATCGCGTCGGGGTATCGCATCGTAAAATCTATCAATGTCAGTACGTAGCAATTGCCGTTTTCAGATGTTGGTGACAATGGGGCGACAATATCAATGCCAACTCTCGTAAACGGTGTCTCGATGATAGGCGTGGTGCCCAAAGGAGCGCGTTCCACCAGGTGGCGTGGCACCATCCGTTGACAGATGTCACAAGATTTCACGAAGCGTTTTGTGTCGGATTGAACACCCGGCCAGTAGAACTCTCCAGTGACCCTGCTTACTGTCTTCGTGATACCTTGATGGCCGGCTAAGATGCCTTCGTGGGCTAGTTTCAGCACCACCTCACGCAACTGTCGTGGTAAAACAAGTTGCTCCAAATTAGTTCCATCTGGCAAGTTGTGCTTGCGGAATAAGGTTCCGTCCCGAATGAAAAACACCGTTTCTCGATCGTTCGACATGATTTTCTTGCCAACCGCCTCGAAACACTTTCGCAAAGTTTCGTCATCCACTTGATATTTTTTAAGCGCCTCACTTTCCACTTGTAAAGCAGGCAGAGTCATCACAGGTAAAGAAGTGTGCTTCTTCGTTTCTCCTGCTTTTCCCACGAGGACTTCTTCAGGTAGGGGCCACTTTTCCATGGCTTCATGCGGTGGCTCATACGCTTCCTCCGCATTCGATCTTGGTTGGGTTGCGTGCGAATTGCCAGATACATCCTGCTCACCATTGACAGCATTCCTTTTGCTAGAGTCTGTGCATGGTGCACGCCTTGTTTCCACATGGCCATGGTCATGCTGTGGTGCTGACTCATTCATAGGTAACGTATCCGGCAATGCCGCGCCCTTGATGTTGCCCAAAATTACGTCGTATAATGGGTCGATCATACACTTAACGAGTACTTCCCCAGTAAACAATGTACATTGCAAAAGGACTTTTGCCTCTGGAAGGTATCGCACAGTACGGTCCAGTAAGTACACTGGGCTCGTCGTTCCCCTGAACTTCTCCTTCGGAACCAAGGATTGCCGCACGACGACCGTGTTGCAGCTGGTGTCTCGAAGCACATGCACTGGTCTGTCCTCTAGGAACCCCTCCACAACAGGCATGTCAGCGACTCCAATGTTCGCGGATCGTCGACTTGATGTGACATTGACGATGGGTATTGTTCCACGGTCTTGGAGAACAATGTAGCCCCTCTTATGGTGTTCAGGTGTCAAGTCTTCGCGTTTTTCCGATAGCATACATGATGCCTGGTCTTTGCCAACTTTTCTACTGGGGCATCTGTCACTGCTGTGCCCACTTTGTTTGCATACTCCGCATCGGCTGAAAGTATTCCCTTTCGTGCGGGACCAGCAGTCGGCTGCGCGATGGCCTGCCTTGTCACAAAGCAAACAGTGACTTGCAGGCTTCTCCGTCTTCTTCGCGACTCCGGCTTGGACACCGAAGGTCCCGGATTCTTGGGAATCCGTTCTCTTCCTAAGTTTGTGAGCGCCTGTGCTTCCATGAAGTTATCGGCAGTCTCGCAAAGCGAACTTAGGGTTTTGCAACTTCTCTCCTTGAGAAAGATCCTGAGTACCGCAGAACAACCCTTCATGTATTGCTCACTTATCATCAGATCTCACAGGCTAGCAAAGATTGTCTTCGTTTTTCCCACTTCAAGCCAACGGTCAAAGTAGCCGGAAAGTCTTGCAGCATACTGCAGACCAGTCTCGTTTTCTTCATGCTTCGCTTTACGAAACTTTTCGCGGTAGCTTCCGCAGTATAGCGGAACCTCTGAAGAAGCGCCGCTTTCAGCTGATGATAATTCAGCACAGCTTTTGGATCTAACCGGCCTATGACTGTTAGCGCTTCTCTTGTCATGCATAGGCTAAGCGAAAGAGCCCACTTTTTACGCGGCCACCCTTGACACGTGGCGACCCGTTCAGATCGCTGCAGGTACGCGTCGAGGTCGCCCCGAGCCTCATTGAAGGGCGGAATCAGTTTATGAGGACTACAGACCTCTGTTATTCCTCTGGCGCTCATGCTGGGTCCTCCTTGTTCGTAAGCCACCATTGTCTGTACCCTGCTTGCGCTCTCCTGAAGTCGAAGCTTCAGTTCGAGGATCTTCAGCTCTTGTTTCTGCACCTTCTGCTGCTACTCTAACAGCTTCTGCTGCCTCTCAGCGTTTTTCTTTCGCGATCTCGCGCTCCCTAGCATGCTCATCTCGAGCTTCAACGCACTCTCGCTCAACCCACTCTCTGAGGTCCTCGTTCTCCAACCCTAGCTGTCGGCCAAGTGCAATAAATTTCTCCCTGTCCATGACAAAGGCTGCGTCTGAGTAATGGCTTTAGATTTTATTAAGCCATCCTGGCAGGCTCGCCAATTGTGGTGGTTCTTGGGCCCTCAGACGCAGAAACCCAAGAGAAGGACAAGAGAAACATCTATTGACTTCACACACAAAACAATCACAACACTGTGGCTATCTGTACAGCACACTGGCTCCGTAATTCAATCATACAGTCCTTATGTCTACGCGCCCGCGAGTAGCCCACGCGTCCTCCCTACTCGGAAGTCTAATTCCGTCGGGTGCCACTCACGCTCCCCCTGAAGACGATGGCGTCGACGACGCAACCTCGCCACGGGAAGGTTGCCAAGTGCACGGGAGCTCACGAGCAGACCATCAGCTGCTCGTGCTGGACCAGGCAGCCCCACGCTGCGGCCGACGCAACATCGAGGTCGCACCTTCAATTGGCGGTTGTGCGGACCGGCTCCGACGTGGCACCGTGGCCACGATCTCGGTGACTGGTTGTGCCGGACCCGAGTCTGGACAGGATCAGCCGCTTGCCCTGGCCCGCACGCTCGTCCGCCACAGCAACAGCATGTCAGGCCCGGCCCGGAACCGCCACTCGCCTCAGGAACATGCCACGCTCGTCCCGGTTGGGTTGGTGACACCCACTCGTTGGTTCGGTCCCCTGAGGCTTAACGCCTAGCGCTCTTGCTAGCTAGCCGCGTTCTTCCTCTGCCCGTCGCTGTTCTGAAGCTCACGCGCTCACGTTCGTCTGACCCCGTGCACACTTTCGTCTTCGTCGGTTATTTTCCACTGTCGGTTTCACTTCCAGTTTTGATTTTGGTTGTGAGAAGCACTCTTACAACACTTGGCCTCTAATCCTTTTAGGTGCCCCGCCGCGGTGGTCTAGTGGCTAAGATACTCGGCTGCTGACCCGGAGGTCGCGGGTTCAAATCCTGGCTGCGGTTGCTGCATTTCCGATGGAGGCTGAAATGTTGTAGGCCCATGTGCTCAGATTTGGGTGAAGTTTGAAGTTTATTTTTATTTCTTTCTGATAAAGAAAGAGGAGTAAGAGCTCAAGGCCGCATTGCCTGACAGAGGCTCCTACTCCCATGCGCATTCGGCTTGCGTGTAATTGTTTGCACGCGATGCGAGTATACAAACAATAGAGCAACGAGAAAAATCAAAACATGCATGTACATAATTGTTACTGCAAATAAAGCATTACAGGTAGACGTCATACATGAAAACTCTTCATGAAAACATACATATCATACAGACACTCCAAGAATATATACCTATACGCATTAAATTGTGAATTTTCAAATTGTATCACCTACTGTATATGGGGTACACGTAGAAAATAAACAGGTATATTTTATTGATAAGTTATCGTGGAATGTAACAGAAAGTTCTTTTTAAATTTTTTAAAGCGGGGTGCATTAAAATTTATATGATGTTCAATAATGTTCAATAGCCGGGGTACTTGATACTCAAGGTCTTGACGCCCGTAGTTAGTTCGCATAAGTAGTGGCATTCTCGTTTGGTGGCGTAATTGATATCGACGGGGAGAAACAGGCAGGCAACTAACATGGAGCCTGTGCTTTGATTATGTGCAAAAGTAATCTATATTAGTAGACTTTATTTGCTCTGATTAACGTTTGTTTCTCAAAAAGAATGCGTGTGGGTAAATCTCGCGGTCCACCGTGATAGTTTTCGAAATGCACGTTAAAGAACCCCAGGTGGTCGAAATTTCCAGAGCCCTCCACTACGGCGTCTCTCATAATCACATGCAGGTTCTGGTACGTTAAACCCCACATATCAATCACTCCTTGTAGGTACATCATGAATAAGAAGGGTGACAGGGGACACCCCTGCCTTGTGAGCCCTGCCAGCGCCGCAAAAAGCCATCCTCCCTACAAACTGGATTCTTTCAGCCGATCGACATTCCCACTGAACCTTTTTTTTCGAGTTGGCCTCGACCTGCTTGGCCTATTCGCAATCTCCAGCTCAGGCAACAAGTGAATTGCGGTCGCCACTGTTTATGCGACATGGTACGCTATCACACGAGCACTTCCGACGAGTTGCGCAACCAATGTGATGGACTTTCTGGTATATAATATTATATTAGTACACGGAGTCAGTCAGTCAGTCAGTCAGTCAAAGAACTTTATTTGGTCCTGAGAAGACGAGAATGCCCCCGTCAGGGGGTACCGTCTGGGGGCCCCGCCCACGATGGTACCGGGAGGTTAAAGCCCTCAGCGACTTCGCGGGCTCTCTGGACAGCCCTTAGCTGCTGGTCCTTCGCGGAGCTGGTGATAAGCTGGAGCCTTTCTTCCTCAGTGGAAGGAGACCCAGAGCCCACGTGCAAGTCGTGACACTGCCACAGCATGTGCTGGAGGGTGCACCTCGGATGACCACAGCGCTGACAGCGTGGGTCTATTTCGTCTACGAATTTTGACCAAATACACGGACATGGATACGTGTTTGTAACATTCGCAGGGTGATTGCCTGTGGTTTGTTTAGATCTGGGTGTGGAAGCGGAAACTTCCTACGCCCTAGCTGATAGTGCTTACAGATCTCGTTAAAGTGAGAAAAGGGTCCCTTTGCCACTGCCCTCTCTCAGCCTCCGTGTGCCCACTTCCGGCGTGGTGTGTGATGTAGTTGATGTGGCTCATTAGGAAGGCGTGAAACAGTCTACGAAAGTTCTCCTCCCATAACCCCCCTTGTTTGTTGGCCACCCTCGTGAATAATTTTGTCATGGAATCGGCTTTGACTGCGATGTGTTCTAACGTGTAGGCGTTACTACCATCCTCCTCCAGGAACATACCGAGGATTCTAACTTTCTTTAAGATCGGAATAATAGAGCCGTTCATTGTGGTGATCAAAATATCGAAGAAACTTCCTTTCTTTGCAGAGATTGTTGGCCGGTAAAGGAGCGGTTCCGATTTATTAGCCGACAAGCAGTCCTGCCTTGTGAAGGAAATCTTCGACAACCCTAATCGCTGTTTGTAATCGCTCTTCAATTTGCCCATCACTACCCCCCTCGCACCAGATGGTGATGTCATCAGCGTATAAGGCGTGACCGAGACTGTCAATCTCGGCCAGACTGTGGGAAAGTGCTCTCGGCGAAAAAGTAAATAGAAATGGGGATAACACTGCCCCTTGTGGAGTGCCTCTGGGTCCAAGATCAAACGTCTTCGAGCCGAGAGATCCTAGGCGAATGGCAGCCTTTCTATTCTTAAGGAATGAGCTGATGTAGTTGTAAAAATGTTCTTCTAGACCCGCTTCTTTAATGGAATGAAGTATGTGAGAGTGTTTGACCTTGTCGAAGGCCTTTTCCAGGTCAAATGCCAAAACAGCTCTGGTGTCTCTAGAGACCCCTGTCAATGATCTTGTGTTTTAAAAGCAACATTACATCCTGCGTTGACATGGACGGCCTGAATCCAATCAGATTAAACGGAAAGAGATTACTTTCCTCAGCAAATTTAGTGGCCCACTTGAGGATAACGTGCTCGGTGACCTTCCCTACACATGAAGTGAGAGATATCGGCCGGAACGAGCCAAGCTCCAGGGGTAGTACACGGAGCTCCACGCCAACTTTTCACGTTCCTATCGGCTGTCGTTGATGAAATCTTGCGCTCTTGCTCTGCCAAGCACAAGTTCACCACTTCGTACCATCCACAAACGATTGGTCTTACGGAGTGTCTCAAACCGCACCATAACCGATATGCTTTTTAAATACGCAGCGGCCGACCACCAGGACTGGGACGTTCATTTGCCATTTATGACGTTCACATATAATTCGTCACGTCACGACACTGCCGGCTATTCGCCATTCTATCTTCTATACGGCCAAGAACCCGCCCTACCCTTTGACACTTTGCTGCCCTAGGTCACTGAGTATGCCGGCGAAGCCATCGCGCGAGCCGACCACGCACGCCAACTCGCCCGCAGCCGTCTGCAGGCCACACAAGGAGCACTAAAGAGAGCTCTACGATTCCCATCATCGAAAACGTGCACTTTTAACCGGGTTCCCTTGTTATCCTCTGGTCCTCCACTCGGCGTGTAGGTCTTTCTGAAAAACTGCTGTCATGCTAAACTGGACCATACCGCGTCGTTCGCCAGGTGACTGACGTTACATACGAGATCGTTCCAGCTGATCCAACGTCATCATCGTCACCTTCGAGTGACATCGTGCACATAGCTCGACTCAATCCTTATTACCCTCCTTCTACCGCATCCAAGTTGCTCAAGCACCGAGACGGTGTTCTACCACCGGGCGGTTATGACACACAACAGCTGGCACAGCCGTGCTGCAAGAAAGAGAAAGAAGACGTCGGTTGCTGGTTGTTGATGAACTGTCACCATCTTGTTCGCCGAGCACAGTCCATCGTATATAATTTAATAAATAAGTTACTAGTAACAACAAGAAGCAAGGTGGGAATGTGAAATTCAGCATTTTCTTTAAATGGCACATGGAATATGCAACAGAAGCACCATTTTCCATATCAATGAGCACAACAGACTAGATAGCAGTCGCAACAGACTAGATTGTAGCAAGCATATATAAGCGACACTCTGTGCTGAATGTTGCCACCGAAAAATTCTGAGAACAATGCAGCAACGTCACACAATTTCTTTCAGCAGAACGCATAAAAATTGCAATTTCATTAGTAACATGTTGCGTGAACGCACGATACATAAGTCCGTATCTTCTCATTGTTCACACCAGGCTTGACGAGCAATTGTGCTCGTAAACTTGTGCTGGTTTTTGTTCAATGTCCTAAACAATATATAAATGTTGAAATAATATTTGATTTGAATTCTCAACTGCAGTCATGCTGAAATGCTACAAAATATGTAAATCAAGACAGTAAACAACAGGCGAGTTGTTTTGATAACATACAGCATGAATTATTGGCTCAGCAATCTCGCGGCTCCCAAACCATACCACGTTCAAAATTTATTCTCGCAATGAGTCATTTACAATCAAAACTAGATGAAATCAATCACTGGCGTGTTGCTGTGATGATGATCGTTTTAATTTGTGAAACTGTGTGACATGACAACTTACTAGCGTAGTGCTCTGAAAAAAAGGACTCGGAATGTAGTTGCTGTACCTAAGCCTCATTGTGCTGAAATGAAACTATTCTCACAAAGACACAGGTACGCAGGTACAAAATAGGGCGTTTACTTTCGTAACCCAAGGGCCAGAAACGTGAACACCAGAGCACGCGCACACCGAACTACTTCGTTGTCCTCTTCAGAGGCTGGCTACTATAGTTGCCAGCCTACCTTGCGTCAATTCTGCCCGTTCAAGAGCGACCTTCCTGGTCGATTGACTGAGATGCTAGAAGTGGCCATGAAAAAAAAAAGATCACGTCAACAAAAAAAGGCTGACGCTGTTGTGGATAATAAGAAAAAAGTTCGAAGTGTTCATAATTCGTGGGCGTGGTACGGTTTCATCCGTACTACATGGACTACTTCTGGACGTGGACGTCTTCGGTTTAAACTGGTGTTGGAGCTTTGGGGAACTACCTCGTAATTCACGTCACTGAGGCAGCGCACAACTTCGTAAGGGCCAAAGTAGCGTCGCAATAGCTTCTCCGAAAGCCCACGATGTCGAACTGGTGTCCACACCCATACATAGTCACCTGGTTGATAGTGGACGTTTCTTCGGCCTTTGTTGTAACGACGAGCGTCGAATATCTTGCTGCGCGCGAATGCGGTTCCGTGCAAGCTGGCGGGCTCCCTCGGCTTTCTCGACGAAGTCGTCAACGCTGTCATTTCCGCTGTTGTCCTGGTCTACGGGGAGCATAGCGTCTAAGGGTGTTGTGACGCGACGGCCATAAACAAGCTCGAATGGTGTTAGGTCTGTGGTCTCTTGCACAGCGGTGTTATGAGCAAACGTGGCGTACAGCAAAATTTTATCCCACGTTTTGTGCTCTACATCAACATACATAGATAGCATGTCGGCCAATGTTTTGTTTAACCTCTCCGTCAAGTCGTTCGTTTGGGGATAATAAGCTGTTGTTTTCCGGTGGTTGGTGTGTGTCAGCTTGGTGACTTGTTGCAATAACTCTGCCGTAAATGCTGCTCCGCGATCGGTTATGAGAACAGCAGGTGCACCATGACGCAAAACAATGTCGTGGACAAAGAATCTGGTGACTTCAACTGCAGTTCTCTTAGGCACAGCTCTGGTTTCTGCATAGCGAGTCAGATAGTCGGTTGCGACGATTATCCACTTATTTTCTGAGGATGACGTAGGAAAGGAACCAAGAAGATCTATTCCCACTTGCTGAAATGGTGCTCGAGGTGGATCTAAAGGTTTGAGGAAACCGCGGGCTTTGCGGGTGGAACTTTACGCCTCTAACAGTCACGGCAGGTGCGGACATAGCGCTGAACGGACGAATAATACTGTGGCCAGTAGTACTTTTGTCGGATGCGCGCTAATGTTGAATGCGCGCCACGTTGAAGCTCCGCCATCCGCACCACATCGACGACGCCAATAAACGGTGAATCTTGTTCAGTGTCAGATGACGTCGGACAAATAGGAGCTCGAGACAGGCAGTCAGCATCTGTATGCTTATGTCCTGATCGGTAGACCACCGTTATGCCATACTCTTGAAGGCGGAAACTCCAGCGGGCGAGGCGGCCTGATAGATCCCGTCGATTGGCAAGCCAACATAGCGAATGGTGGTCACTGACCGCTGAATGGCCGGCCGCATAGGTAGGGTCGAAACTTGCAAACGGCCCAAACGACTGCTAGGCACTCTTTTTTCAGTGGTAGAGTAATTAGCCTCTGCTTTTGTGAGACTGCGGCTCACGTAAGCGATTACACGCTCTGTGCCGTTCTGCCTTCGAACTAGAATGGCTCCGATTCCTACGTTGCTGGCGTCTGTGTGGATCACGGTGTTGGCAGTGTCGTCAAAATGTGCCAGCACTGGAGCTGTCTGCAGTCGTTTGCGCAGCTCTACGAAGGCTTGTTGTTGTTCTTCCATCCATACAAAAGGTACATCTGGCCGTGTCAGTCTTGTAAGAGGTTCCGCAATTTTCGAAAATCCTTCGACAAAACGGCGGTAGTACGCACAGAGTCCGAGGAATTGCTGAACAGCCTTTTTGTCTCCAGGACGAGGGAAATCGGCAACGGCAGCCAACTTCTCCGGATCTGGTTGAACACCCCCCGGGCTCACCACTTGGCCGAGAAACTTGAGTTGCTGATAGCCGAAGTAGCACTTTTCGGGCTTGATAGTAAGGTTCGCTCTACTTATTGCAGTGAGGACACTTTTTAGCCTTGAAAGATGCTCGTCAAACGTGCTTGAAAACACAACGACATTATCCAATATACAAGACACGTCTGCCACTTTAGTCCAGCTAGTACAGTGTCCATCATGCGTTGAAACGTGGCGGGAGCGGAACAGAAACCGAAAGGCAGCACTTTGAATTTGTAGAGCCCGTCAGGCGTCACGAACGCGGTTTTCACACGGTCGCCCTCAGTCAACTTCAATTTGCCAGTACCCGGACTTGAGATCTAGTGATGTAAAGAACTGGGTGTGGCGTAGACGGTCTAAGGCGCCATAAATCCGTGGCAAGGGTAAAAAAAATCTGTGGCAAGGGGCTAAACGTCACGTTTTGTGACTTTGTTAAGCCGTCGATAGTCGACGCAGAAGCGTAGTGTGTTGTCTTTTTTCTTTACTAAGACAACAGGTGACGCCCACGGACACTGTCGAGGATTGAATGACGTCATCATTCAGCATTTCTTGAACTTGACGCTTATCACCTCTCTTTCTTCGGGGACACACGGTATGGATGTTGGCGAAGAGGCCGCGCCGACTCCTCGGTAACAATTGCGGTGTTTTGTAACGGTGGTACGCTGAACTTTCGATGCTGTGGAGAAGCAGTCCGAGAATTCCCTCACAAGGTTTAGCAGCCGCTTTTTTCGCGAATCTGGCAAGTCTGGATTAACGTGAATGCGGCTTCCCCGGTCAGTACAAGCTTTTGCATGCGGTGAAGTTGTATCCAATGTGCCGATATCGAAAAAGTCGGCGATTTCACTGAGGAAAGTGACAGTATTCCCTCTAGGGACTTGCTGAAACTCATTGCTGAAGTCTGTCAGCAGAACTCGAGAGTGTTTATTCTCTAACCGAACAAGGCATCGGGCTATGCAAATGTTTTGTTTGAGCAGCAGCGAGATATTTGCCTCTGCAATACCTTCATAGTCGTTGAATTCATCAAAAACGTCGCAGGCTACCAAGGTGAACACGCTACTCTTCGGCGGTAACGTGACGTCATCGTCAACAATTCTCAAAGCGTTGACGTAACTGCCGTGAGGGTTGCGCGCTAAAGCGTGTGCCGTAGAAAACGTCACCTACGACTCTTGCAAATCAATCACGGCTCCATTATCACGCAGAAAGTCAAGTCCGAGAATCAGGTCCCTCGAGCAACTCGGCAGTATTACAAAATCTCCGAGATACATAAATCCGTGAATACTGACTCTCGCTGTGCACCGCCCCCCAGAGTGAGAAGATGGCCTGCTGCCATACGTATCTGCGACCCAGCCCACTGGGTAGAAACCTTCTTCAGCCTGCAGGCAAGACCCATGCTGCATAACGGAAGTGTCTCCTCCAGTGTCAATTAGCGCCATTACTTCTTCGTCGTTCACAGTTACCGCAATGTTTGATGTCACCACTCTTCGTACCACGATTGACAGCGTCTGTACATCTTTTTGCTGCCGTCGCTGTCGTCGTAGTGGAGGATCTTCCGTAGAGTCAGCGTCAGCGGCCTCACCTCTGGAGGTCGCTGAACTCAGTTTTCCCGACTTGCAGGACTGGGTAAATGGCGTCTCGGAGCACCGCGTGAATAGGCTGGGCTCGGTGACCTGTAGCGAGCAGGCGACGACGAGCGAGGCTCTTGCGACTGATGTTCGATACTGCGACGATTCGAGATGAAACTCTCTATTGGCTGTGGTCGCTCGCCAGGTCGTGGACCAGGGGCATTAGGCGAAAATTCACGGAAACCCACACGACGGTATGGACATGTTCGGTAGACGTGTCTGGCTTCCCCGCAGTGGAAACAAAGAGGCCTGTGCTCGGGTGTGCGCTAAATATCACTCTTTCTCGGTCTTGCTTCGGCGATCAACGGTGAGCTGCGAGGACGGAAGCCTACCTCCATTTGCTGAGCGTGTCGCTCATTGGGGTAAAATACGCTGGTTCAACTGCACGATGGAGGACGTCGCTCTGCTTTCGCGTAGCTAATCTCGACGCAGTGCCTCTTTTGTGGCGCCTCGGACGGTTGGGGAGCGTGAACGGCTTGCCGTAGCTCGGCGCATACCATCTCCGCAATGGAGAGCTGCTTTACAGGTGAAGCAGTCACCTGCATGTTTTGTAGCTCTTCCTTAATGAGAGCTCTGATAAGTCTCGCAACGCGCTGATGTCATTGCCGAGAGTGACAGAAGTGACCTCACTTGGGTGTACGTCACGGTTATACTGCCTGGCATGCTGTTGAAGGGCCCTCTCCATGGCAGTGGCTTCCTCATGGAACTCCGCAAGTGTCGCTGGCGGCTTTCGAACCAGGCCGGCAAAAATCTCTTCTTTAACACGACGCATTAGGTGGCGAACTTTCTTGGATTTGACATAGAGGGCTCCGCCCACCTGAAAAGCCGATCCATGTCCTCTACATAAGTCGTCACCCTTTCATTAGGGCCTTGAACCCTTGCCTCTATAGCACGCTCCACTGTCTCTTTCCTTTCCTCTCGAGCGAATGCCTTGAGGAACTGCCGGTGCAACTCATCCCATGACGTAAGCGCTGCTTCATGGTTCTCAAACCACGTTTTCGCGGAGTCCTCCAGGAAGCAGTACACATAGCCTAGCTTACGCTCTTGTGTCCAATCGTTGATGACGGCGACCCGGTCGAAATGCTCGAGCCAGTCGGCGGCATCCTCAAAAGAAGCTCCGTGAAATGTCTTCGGTGTCTTCGGCTGCTTGATAACCGGATGCGCTGGTGCTGACGCGGTGACGTTAGGCGGTGTTTGATTCATAGTCCTCTGATGTTCAGGCAGCAAACCATGCTGTGGCTCGAGTTCCCTGGAGACGACGGCTGGATCGTACGTGCACAGGGATAAGCTCGGCTGAGCTACTCGATGGATTTACGTCAGGGGTGCTCTCAGGGCACCGTATCATCTACCGTACCCCGCACTTCCACCAGAAAATGTCACAAAGACACAGGTACGCAGGTACAAAATAATGCGTTTACTTTCGTAACCCAAGGGCCAGAAACGCGAACACCAGAGCACGCGCACACCTGAACTACTTCGTTGTCCTCCTCAGAGGCTGGCTACTATAGTTGCCAGCCTACCTTGCGTCAATATCACAGTGAGCTGCAAAACAGTGTGAGGCAAAAAGATATTACATTCCAACACTATGCGGTAATGCTGCATAACAAGCGCATTGAGCTAGAAAACATAGTGGGCAATACAAATATCACGGAGCGAGAAACATTTACAGAAAATGTTAACTATGCGCTCGTGGTCTCCGTGTGAATGACTAGACACCTTTGAAATGTGGGGAAAAACACTGTCACTGGAGCAGCTCGAACAGAAATTAAGAAACGCATATATCGAACATAAAAAATGCTGTACTCCTTGTACAAAGTAAATGCTAACCTAAATCTAGTAATATGTACTTAAATGCAAACAAAGAATTTATAAAATATAACATGAACAGCAACACGTAAACATGTCAAAACCACTAAACCAATAATGAAGGATAAAAAGTTAAAACTTTGAAAACATGGCAAAAAATGAACAAACTTTGTATATCTCTCCCGAAGCGTATAAAATTGAACATGAATAGTAACACTTAAACATAATGAAACATGCAAATCATTAATGAATGATGACAAGTAAAAACATTGAACACATGACGAAAAATTAAAATAAACTACGTATCCCTTCTCGCAGAAGGCCCTCAGCCTTGGCCCGTGCCAAGGACTGGACCACCTGCAGGACGCCCTCCTGCGCCGCCGCTGCCGCCTTCTCCTGTGCTGCTGCCATACGCCATGCTGCAGAAGCGATGCGGGTGGTTGATGTTTGCATCCCCTGCAACACCTGCGATGAATCATTGTGGTGGAAATGTTTAAGTGAGCTGCCGGTCAACTCTTAACCATCTCATGGCTGGAAGCTGCCGCTGCCAAGAATTGCAACGGGCACAACAATTTCCCTTCAGTTGAAGATCCACTGGCTAGATGGCATCCTTTGAAAGTGTTAGCTTTGTGCACAAGCTATGCCCTCTTCGTGCAGATCAACAAACACTTGCTGTAACTACTCTTCATTCATCTCCTGAAATGCATCTTTCACCATTACACAGCCCTTTTCAGGGCTAACCAACCTTTTGTCCGGCAGTTTATAATTGCAGATATTCAATACCGTGCCCCCAGTAGAATACATGGTTCTTATTCACAGCCCAAGTTGGTTTCAGTCATCATAATAGAGCATGAAGAATAGTTTGCGCCCTTTGTGTAAAATGTAAACAAAGGGGCAACTCACCTTGAGCACTTTGTCACCCTGCTCAAGGCTCCGATCCTGCGCTAAATAAAGCACTAAGTTCTCAGATGCTTACACGTTACTGTGTCTCTGCTATCTGCAGCTGCTTCAGTGGTCTCACGTCCATTTCCACCACAGCAGTGGGAACATCCGCCTGCTGGAAAGTGTCGTAAGCATGATCTTTCAGAAAGTGGGTATTCGTTACTCTGGCTGTTTTACAACCTTACGTACTAAGCATCTGCGGAAATGTTCTGCGACTATTCAGTGGTTAATGATACCATGTATTATCATTTTAGTGCATGCACTTGCCCGACGGCATTGCGTGTCTGTTATTATAAATAAATACTCCTTGTACTGCAACGAACTGCAAACTGAGACTTTAGCTGCTAAACCTACCTGCTTTTGAATTCTTTCTCCTGCACTATCTTCCCGTTTAACAAGGTTCCGCTAAAGACACCCCTTCAGATATCATACTCTGTCATGACACCACTCAGGAACCCGTGATACTGCGGTGGCTGAGTGCTTACCTATTGATAGGTGAGGCCAGAAATGCCACAGAAGCGTGTCATCCCAGTAAACTGTAGAACCCGGCTCCGAAAGCCATGCAACGGACCCCCTTCAGTTCCCTTGAAAATATACACCAATATCAAAGAACAAATCACCCGCACCATTTGACGGTTTTTCACGTTTGTGCCTCTCTGATGGCGGCGGCGTCGCGGAGGGCCTCGTGCACCTGCCTGTGCCACCAGGCCTGCCACCCCGCCGCGTTTTTTGCGCAGGCCCTTAATGGTTCAGCGAGTCACTGAGCTCTTGCCACAGCCGCCGCCGGTCGGCGGCGGTGACGCCGGGCCGCAGCTCGATGGCTTTCGCCGTTAGCTGGGGATGTTCGTCATAAACGTGAGCACCAGCGCGAACTGAGCCTTGGAAACGCGGATGAGCCGCTACTGCTGTTGGCTACTGGTGTCGTTGCCCTCCGCCATGATTGCGCTTGACTGAGCCAACGGCTTCGAAAGTTGCGCCATTTAGGTATGAATAGTCGTGGAGATATGAGAACAGTAACTGCTTCAAATGGGGTTGTACCTAGCGTCACTACTTACCCTCCTGCTAAATTTAGCGTCATTTCGAAACAAGAACGAAAAAAAGTACGTTTGGATTGTGCCGTATTTTTAATTCCACGTTTGAAAACTAGTCCAAATACATTTTAATAGTGAGCAATAATAGTTAAACATTTTTCAACACGTTACAAACACTTTTCACTTTGCTATATGATCCCCAAGCCGACGCCACAATGATGACGCAAGCCTCCATTTCCCTCGTTGGATGTTTTCTTCACTCGCCCTCGCGACATCTGCGGACCGCCACTTTTTGACGTCACACCGGATTTGGAATTTGTACATAATTGCACCATTGATTTTCAGTGTGCGCGTATTGCACCGCGTGCGGTCAGGGCTCTGTAAGTGGGATTGCACAAAGCGCACGGCTTGAGATTCGTGGCACTGTAAGCGATAGTGGGGCGTCCCACTACAAAGTGACTTCTTGCTTCGCATTTTCATCACACCGGTGGCGGAAAAGGCGCCAACACTGCTGCTTGGCCCAGCTCACCAACTGGACTAAATTCAGAATGCAACCATTTTCTGTGATCCCCATTTCCAGCGAATCGGTGGCGTGGGCGTTCCACGTCCTCCATACCCAGCAGGAAAGCACTCGCACATTCTGAGCCACTAATTTGACTCCTGCAATCAACCCACATCTCTTAGATCTCTGGAACACTCAACGCGTGCTTACAAAGAGCTGGAAATGTAACAAATTCACTAGAAAACATTGCGCTCGAATCGAAGAGCACTGTGCAGAGGCAGGGGCACACTGTGTTCAGCTTGCCGATTCAAACTAGGCTGACACCTGCATGAAGGCAGAGAACCAGAAAAGCCCTGAAAGTACCTGGCGGCTATGTCGTAGCCTTCTGGATCCCTCCAGCACTAGGGCAGGAACGCAATGCCAGCTTCGCCATGCTCTAGATGTCTCTCAGGGCACTACAGATCAGCTCACGCTAGAAATATGCCACCGATACATCTGCTGCACAGCTAACCCATAGGTCCAGAATATATCATATTCTGGCGCCTTTATCGCCGAGCTCGATGCACCATAGACGCTTTCGGATTTTTGGGCTGCACTGGCAAAACGTGATGGGGCACTGCCTTTGGGCGGCATGGCATCACAGTGTCACTCCTGGCAAACCTCTCGCTACTTCACCTGATCAATTCGATAAGGAATGACTTCCACTTCCATTGGAATGAACGACATCACTCATTACATTGATACCCGAATCGGCCAGCCGGTCAGCATTGAGGCATCGAGACCAATCTCACTAACCTCTTGTGCCAGAAACATCATGGAAACAATGGTACGTGGACGCCTTTCCGTCTACTCGTAAGCCAATGGGACCTTTGCTGACACGATGTTTGGCTTTCGTCCGCATCTGTCGGCACAGGACGTTTTGCTCCAACTTCAACACGACATAATAAAGCCGACCACAATGCGCTTTAGGAATAAATCCGTATTCGCTCTCAATTTCAGAAGAGCCTTTCATAACGTCAATCAAAGCAGTATTCTTTCTAGCCTATCGATCACCAACTGCGATCAGAAGACTTTCAATTACATTCGAGCATTTCTATCTCATCAGGCCGCTTTCACCTGCATCAATTTCATCGAGCATGGCCCGTACCTATTAGACACCCGGGGTATACACCCCAAGGGGAATTCTTGTTGTCCCTACTGTTCACCTGATTTATTTATTTATGAATACTGCATCCCTAACATAGGGTTTTGGCAGGGTGGATATACTTTTCATGAATTCACAAATCGGCAAACAAATAAATAGGTAAGGCATTTACACACTTTCAGAACGAAAAAAAAGAACAGTGGTTTGTAATAACTCGCATAAGAACATATAGAGAAATGAGCGCTACATTCAAGATGATCACAAGTGTAGAATGGTTACAGTGATTGAAATAAACAACAGGAGCACACGTTATAGAATTTAGACACTCACTGCTAGAGCTGCGCAGCAAAATGGTTCAAGAATGGCTGAGAAACAACTTCGTTACTAAGGTTATTCCTTTCGGTAATTGGACCTTGGACAAAAGGTCCAATTACCGAATGGAATACAAAAGGACAAAAGGACAAAAGTAAAGACCTTGGACTTGTAGAACCGCCCTTAACCTCTGCGCGAGGTCGAGGCAATACACCACGCGCTATATGGGGACAGTATTACAATTTGGTTCAATACCGGCTCCATAGCGCAAATCGAAGAGCACCTACAAAAATCTATCCTTCCGGTGGACGCCTACGCTGCTTCGTGTGGCCGAGAATGCTCTTCAGCTAAATTGAACATTCTCTCGCCATCCCACTTACTTTCACCTCAGTTTTTGCTTCCGTGTGGTCCCATTCCATCAGTAAAGAAAATACAGACTGTAGGGCTTCACATCAATCATCTTTGCGTCCTAAGGGCACAAGAGCCAGCCTCCCACGCACCATCGAACAGATGAGCCTTATGATACGGTGCATATCTACCAAGCGCGGTGGCTTCCATGGGACCCAGTGTATGCTATTGGCCCATGCGTTGGTGACCAGTCGCGTCCTGTATGGCTCACATTAACTTTACCCGAGTCGTCACCACGAGCACCAGCTGGACATCTTCCTTTGTTCAGTATACAAACATGCTCTCGGATTTGCCATTGCAACCTCCAACAACTGATTCGCGGCACTCGCGTACATAACTCTTTTGCAAAACTGCGGGAAGCTCATCGCTTTAGCTGAATTGTTCGTCTGTCGCAGACATCCTGAGGGCGACGTCTGCTACACAGGTTTGGCCTCAATGCCATCTCTGACCGAGACTATCCAACGCCCATACCAGAACTCTGTCGTCAAAAAGTATGTGTTGAACCACTACCTCGCAAAATGAACCCCGAGCTGCATACCGGCCGTAGACTAGCACGTTCTGCGGCCTTTCAGGTGCGACACTCCAATCGCCCTGGCGTTTTCTACGTGGATCTCTCTGGATCCCTCTCCTCGGGTCACTCGATGGCCACCATGATGAAAGAGAGAAAGCACGTCAATGGCCTCTCCTTTACAGCCAACACTGTAGCTCAAGCTGAGGAGGTTGCCAATGCTTTGGCCGCCTCGCATCCTACATTACGCATCATCCTGGTGGACTCGCGTCTGGCCTGTCTCCAATACCTTCAGTATTTCATCGCCCCGCTGGCAGCTCACTTCGGGAAGCCTCTTGTTTTCACTCTCACCCCATCCGTATAGTATAAAACCCAGGCCATATGGGCCTGCGCGGCATCAAGGCGGCTAACGCCGCTGCCCACACTTATCAACCAGGGCATCACCCCTCCACGTCCCGAGTCGGAGTCTGGCAATACGAAACTCACGCGCTTCCCCGAAATTCTGCCCTATTACCTGGCTTCGCGTCGCCACTACCCGGACCCTGCACGTGGTTCACAGAAAGCGGGCGAGCGAATACTACGTCACCTCTAGACGAACACCCATCTCAGTCCGGTGGTGACCAGGCACTTTTTGCCGGAAATCAGTGGCACCCGCTAGACCTGCCAGGTCCTGACCAACCCCTCCCACGTCGTCACTTCGTGCCCCACCAGCCCTTACCTACCTTCTTCACCCCCTTTTTTTATTCGAACTAGAGAAACTCCGAGGAGTACCTGCTCGGGGTCTCCACAATGATTGCTCAGTGCTCTTTGGTGAGCCGCGCTCGGGCAGCAGCCAACTCTACTGGCGTCGTGAAATGGAGTCTTGCCATTCAAGCATGCAATAGGTTGCAACTCTCCTGTACAATTTCTGTAATAAAATGCTTTGTACCACCACCATCCGATAACTTAGGCGACAAGTTCTTATGAGAAAGCACGTCAAGCACTTTACCGAAAACGACGCCGACAAGCTAACGCCACGCAGTAAAGAGACGCACTTACACACCCATCCACATTCACTGCGGCCAACACACAGTTCAAACAACACTTCCTGGACAATTGCTTTGGTGCTTTGTACAATGTGTGCGACCGCTTGTGGTTTGAAAGTGATGTGAAGCCTGTGTGAAACGTACACTGTCGTCCTTTATGAAAGGGGACACGCGAACGTGTGGCCTGTCCTCTGCAGCGGCTACCTACAGCACCATCAAACGACAGCAAAAGGAAATACGTTCAGTTTCAGCGTAATCTCTTGACGAAAAAATATTAACAAGTTATAAGCGGTAGGCAAGCGCTGCTAGATTGCACTCTTTCTCTCTCTGCTCACGCTTGCAGTGCGTAGTCCACTGCCAACATATTGATACGTCTATGGAACTGTCGTCTTCCTGCTTTTCGGTGTGATTTCGGTGCTTGCGCCTGGCGTTGTTTGCGCATATCAGACGTTGTTCGCGACCACAGCTCAAGCTGCAGTAATCACTCAATATTGCTCGCCGCACGAGCGATCAGGGAACGTAATCTAGCAGTGCTTGTCTACCGGTCATAACTAGTAATCTTGCTTGGCCATTGATGACGCGAAAAGTGAACATGCTTTCTTCACTTGTCGGTTGATGTTGCAGTAGGCAGCTGCGACAGAGTGCAGGCCACGCGTTCGCATGTTCCCTTTCATGGATAACGACAGTGTACACATGCGTATCCTTGGCAGACCTTTTTTGAGCGATGTAACTGATACGTTTAGCCTTTGTACGACATTCCGGGCATCACTGGCGACAAACAAGCTGCCTCTTTTGAGTAGTACCTTCTGATGCCAAACACATTTCTAAGCTAAACAAAGTGAGAGAGCGGCTTGTATCGCCACGCATACTATTCTTGTCCCTACGCGGACTGATACAGCGGTCAGTACGGAATTATGGAGCCAGTGGTTAACGAGCCCATTGATAGAGACAGCGTGGTAACGTCACTACCCAGAAATGTTGATGAAGACTACTGCCTCAATATTCACCTGAAAAGATGACCACTCAACAAGAAAACCTGAGTGTCAGGTGCCGTGAAGAAGTCTGGGGTGTGTCAGTAGCTGACAATTCTATGTAAAAGCACTCTTTACAGTGTAGAACCAAGTAATGAAAGAATCCGGCCTGCAAGATACACTCATCGGCCAGTCCTCCTAATCCGGTCCGCGTTTTGCAGAAACGCGATAGGTGTCCACGTGTGCCACATGAAATACGCGTCGGCGTCGTTGGGACGCGCAGTCGGCGTCGCGACAAGAAACGCTTGAACGGACCGGAGGATGCAAGTTGTAGAGGGGTGTTAAATGAGTGAACACGTACGACACGTATGCGAAAGGGCGGTGTTTATTTATTGCGACGAACTTGGAGCGGTTCCGCCAACACTTTGGCCGGCACTGGTCGAAGGGACGTCGATCATTGCGACCTCGGACGTCGACGCACCGTACAAACCAACCGACGAGCGGCAACTGAGCGAGTGAGCACCGACCTTGAGTATATATACAGCGCGACGGCGCATGCACTGTCAGCTGTCGAATGTTCGAGAAGGGGGAGAAGCGCAACGGCGCATGCGCGCGCGTCAGCTGCATGTGTTCTCGAAGCGCGACGGCGCATGCGCGCGCGTCAGCTGCCGATGTTCTCGAAGCGTGACGGTGCATGCGCGCTACATTATACAGCTAGCGAATGTTCGTGAAGAGGAGAAGCGCACGCGGTGTGTAGAGGAGGAAGGGTGCACAGATGGTGGAGGAGTGAAGCGCGCGCGGTGTGTAGAGGAGGAAGGGATGCACAGTAAATGTTGCCAGCATATCCATGGGATGGAGAGTAGGGCGAAGCATTCGTCCGTCCATTCGTTCTTGCATCCGTCCGTCTATGCGTCCATCAGTGTGACCGTCCATGCGTCCATCTGCCCGTCCGTGCATGTGTCTGCTCGTGCGTCCGTCCGTGCGTTTGGCAAGCATCCGCCCCTGCGTCCGTTAATGCGTTCATCCATGAATCTGTTTTTGTGTCCGTTCCTCTATCTATACAACACTCCAAGCACCACCATCTCGCATCTTTTCACCATATATTCCCCATGTAGAAGCACCGCCATCTAGCGGACATTCCAAGGACTAAACGAGAGGTGGCACATGCACACTTTCTTACGGCTTGCGCTTCGGGTCTACTTCCCACCTTTAATCACCTCGAGTTCATGGTATATACTAGTTCACTGTATTCATGGCACTGCGGTCCAACACTCACTAAACCTTTCTAAAACCAAGGAGGTTACGTCCAGCGAGTATAACGTAGCAACCTTTTCCTTTCAGATAGTGCTCATGTACATGCCAATGGCTGCTAATGGGAAATGAGAGATAGGAGAATTTGGCTTTTACTTTCTTACGGCTTGCGCTTCGTATCTACTTCCCACCTTTAACTACCTCGAGTTCATGGTATATGCTAGTTCATTGTATTCATGGCACTGTGGCTCAACGCTCGCTAAACCTTTCTGAAAATAAGGAGGCTACACCCAGCGAGCATAACGTAGCAACCCTTTCTTGTCAGATAGTGCGCAAAGTACATGCCAATGGCTGCTAATGGGGAATGAGAGACAGGAGCATTCGGCTTTTAGTTAAGGCGCACGCCGCGGACTTTTTATTGTTCAACAAAGCACAGGAGAAATCTCCTACCGGCACCACCTTGCAGGCGTGAATGTAACACTTGTTACACACTACGACTACGTCTACGAGGGACGAACGGGTGCCGCTTTAAGAAGCTTCGCCCCTAAAAGAGCATCGCGCGTGTGCTGAGGGTGCTCTCTTTCTGCCCTTCGTTACGGCAGGTTGTGCCTCGCGTAAAGATGCATCTCGAGGCTTAGTGTGCTGGACCCGTGTAAATATGTAAATAAATCGTGTATGGTTTGTATGGGCAAGCAGCCTCCGAAGAGTTCTTCCCTGGCTCCCGGGTCACCGCGTTTGCCTCGCCCCTCGGTCACATACAGTGGTTGGCAGCGGCGGGATTTGGTAAGATCCGGTTGGCGTCTTTCCTGGTACCGATGCTGGTGAGTGCTAGCTTTCCGCAGAGATTCTACCAGGTGTTTTGGATGGAAGATGAAGCTTTTCAAAAGGGTATATTGGTCACTGTTTCGTGAAGGCAAGTATTTATTAAAGGTACCTTCAAAGCAGCTTAAGCAACAGAAGTGTGCAATTTGAGCAAAAAAACCAGATTTAGTCATTTTGTACGAGGGGCCGGGTATTGACCTAGTGACGATACACAAGGAGGCCACATTTTATACAGGCGATTATGGATGCCGCGTTGATTAGGAGAGGCTTTGCGATTGTCGGGAGCTCATGCGGGCCAGGCGTAAAGAAGCCGAAGAACGAGAGTAGCTTGCGTTTGAGAGAGAGACCACCAGGCGTAAAGAGAAAGCTGCAAGCTCGATGAAAGGAAAATCGAACAATTGAGGCTTGAGCTTCAGACTGTCCTGGCGAAACGTGCCGGTCGTCAGGTTATAGTAAATTCAGACATTCAAGATAGCCCAGTGACGATAATCATGGCAGCCATGGTTGAGGAAGCTGGTGAGTGCTGCGTTCGTCTCCTGTTGGAGATGACAGCTGTCCAAAGCATGACAGAGAGCCAGCATGACTCGCTCGTACAATCTCGAGAAATAGCGCACAATCCTAAGAAAGTGGCACAGCGAGTTAATGAGAAGGTGGTCTTTACGACCCCTCAAAAATATAGTCGCCTGTGCAAGCTGCCCGTTCCACCGTCCGGACCCACCCTCGGTTGCACTACAAAACATCCAAATAAATTTAGAGAGTTTATCTGCCATGTCAGGGCCGCTGGATGAAAAAGCGCACGGTGCGGCCCGCCGCGTCGAGCGGTTTGCTATGGGAAAGCGCGTGTCAGCCGTAGTTGCAGTTGCGCTGCTGCAGCGCGACTGGGCGCGGACAGAAGAGACGGCGAAACGAGTGGCGGCGGTTCCCTTGGCGCAGCAGCTGCAACAAATTAGCTCGTCGTTGTCACAACAGTGACCCATTCACATGTTCTAATCAGTGTTTTATAATCTCATTTATCGCAGTTATGACATATCATGTATTTAGCAGATGATGTAGGCACTATCTTGAATTGAATGTTCGTGTGCGTGACGAGCACCTGACCTTTTTTTTCGGAACCAGCTTCTTGCTCTGAGGCTGAAAGAAAAACACTACAATGCATGTAGCTGAATTATATGGCACTGAATGCGTGACCAAGTCGTTGTTCTATTTATGAAGATGTGTTTACCTGAAGTATTTAGATTTTGGTGACATTTATTCGACACATTCGCGTTTTTACAGCCAGAACATTTGACAACTAATTTCAGGACACTTCGCAATATACGTTCACAGTTTTTATATGCGGATGGTTTGATTGTCAATGGACACATAAGACAAAAATTGGTCGCACAAGATGGAGGCATAACAAAAGAACAATAAGAAATAACAGAAAAGTAAACAGAGACGATTTAGAAGATTGTTCATGCCATCTTTTTTTCCATACCGCCGCAATGCAGAAACGCCATGAGCCGTCTTTCTTCTGTTCTAATACTACGGGAGATGTCCAAGGTCTTGATCATGGTTCGACTACGTTTTTCGTTAGCATTTTGGCCACTTCTTTTTGAATCACTTCTCGCTCGGACGCTGACACGCGGTACGGCCGACGGGGAAAGGTGCGCAGAGTCATCATTGTTGATTGGGTGAGTGAAAATTTTAGTCAGGCCCAAAGGACGATTGTTGGTGTCGAAATTTTCACTGTGTGAGGTCAAAACCTGGCAGACCTGGCAAAGAGCATCGGCCTGGTGAGGCGAAAGCTTCCATCCAAATATGTTTCGAAAAATAGTGTAGTCTGATCTGGGTGATTGTGAGACTGCGCTTCGATCAGGACCAGATACAGCGACAACAATGACACCGTCGTCTGTTATGGCAGTTAGCTGGGCTAGAGACATCTGGCAGGGCAACACTGGAGTGGTGAAACCAAAGTTAGGGAGCGGAAGGAACACACAGTTATCCGCTATGGTCACGACGGTATAGGGCATAGTAACATTGCGCGTCAGGCAAACATCAGTAATTGGCGTAACGATATAATCACCTTTCAGGAACGGGAGGGGCCAATGACAAAGACACGTACGTGACGGCTCGAGGTGGCAGGCGAACGAACGTGGGTCGGCTCAAGCGGCTGGTGGGCTCTGCAGAGAAATCGGCAAAGATGGGAAGATCAAGGCTGAGGGTACCAGACGAACAGTCAATTAAGGCCGAGTGTGCCGATAAGCATATCAAGGCCAAGTATTAGGTGATGAGGGCAACAAGCTAGCACGGCAAAAAGACCACGGCGTGATGACCGGCAATGCTGACACGAACAGTGCACATTCCTATTACTGGTACAGTACCAGCATCGGCAACACGTATTGCCTGCGTCGTAGACGGCATCTTAATCTTTTGCAAGCGGCGGCAGTTGAGAAGCGCTCATAATAGACAGGTGCGCACCTGCGTCAATGAGGGTGGTCACAGAAACATGGTCGACTTGTACTTCAAGCAGGCTGTGGTGCGTGGGAAGCGTCAGTAGATAATTTTAGGCCGTCACAGGTATTGCAGCTTCATCTCTATAAGCTGAAATATCTAGTTTTCCTGCTGCGATCGTCCAGAGAAGCTCGGCGAGGAAAAGCGCCGAGGTGGCGGAGAGCGGGATTGGCGATGTAGCGGCGACGGGGAGCGGGAGTTGTGGCGACCAGACGAACGGGCGTCAATGTTAAAGCGGCGACCACTTAAAGGGGCGTCAGGGGAAGGCTCGTAAGATGATCGACGAATAGAAATTGAAGGGTGTGGTGGCTGAACGTCGAGGGGTCATCGGCTGTAAGTCCGCAGAGGTACAGAAGGTATGACGTGGTTGGTTTGACAAATGGCGGCGGCAATAGCGAGAAACGTGCCCAGGATGGTGGCAGTAAAAACAAATAGGCCGGTCGTCGGGTGTTCGCCATTCCGAAGGGTTACGGAACGGCATCGTTGGAGGTGAACGGCGAGTGTTTCCTCGTGGAGTAAGATGGGACTTCAGGGCGATGTCAAGGGACATGCTGATGGAAGGCCGAGGTTCGCAAACTCGTGCCTTACAACAGCTTGTATGAACCCCACTGGCGGCTGTTGTTGGTCAAAGGCGAGCGTTGCGAAAACGGGTGGCTGAAGAGGAGCCGGACAGGTGGCTTTGATTTCCGACGAACCATGCCCGTGACGTTGTCATACGTGAGGGACTGGCGGGCGGCTTCACTTGATGGCGTTGCGGCCATGTTGTGCAGCCGGGATGAATCGCTGAGTAATACGGCGGCTCTTCGCTTCTTGAAACCACCGACACTCTTTAATAATGGCGTCGACGGTGACAACGTTGTTGTATACTAGAAGGTTAAAGCGTCGTCTGCTATGCCTTTCAACACATGGGCCACTTTCATGTGCACGTCAATTTGGCGGCATAGGGTAATGACGTCGTGAAATGTACGCGACGTGCGACTACGTCGACGTCTGTGCACGAGCCGCCAGTTGATTCCGCGCTGCGACTTGACGTCCAACGATGTCAGCAAAAAGGTCGCGGATCTTCTCTTTAAAGGAGTCCCACCTTGTAATCTCCGCTTCGTGTGTCTCGAATACACACGCGTGGTGGGCCTTCGAGGTACATAAACCACATTGGCAAGCATAGGAGTCGGGTCCCACCTATAGCTTGCGCTGACCAGTTCGTACCAGTTGACTCATTTGTCGACTTCAACACCATCCTGACCAAAAAATACACCAGGATCACGAGCAGGAGGTTGAACGATGTATGTAAAAGTCACGAGAAAAGGCAGGTGGTGAAGACGATGGTTGTTCAACCTGTGACATGGCTGGATCTATGATGATGCGGCCGTTGCGGAGCTTCGTGCTGAAGACAGGGAAGTACCCATCACCTCCACCACAAAGATGTTACGTAAAAATGACACGGGGCATGTCTATTTAGAATCTACTATTGACACTGATGCGTATAGCATCGACTAAGGTGGAGGAGCAGCACGCACAAGCCGACACACCACTTCCTCGTCTTCTTCTGACCGCTCATATGTCAGCTACTGTAGCAATATGATCATTGAAAGATGCTTGTGTTAGCACTCCTTCTGTCGCGCTCATCCATAAAGAAAAGTTGTTCCTTAGCTTGTCGATGTGATGATACTTATGCATTATCACTGTATTTCGTGCATGACTGGTGCAACTGGTAATTGTATAAAAGCGAAGACCTTCGCAAGAAATAAATTGTTGGCAGTTCAGCGCTCCGTGTCGTCTCTTCTATCTCCTTCTGTCGTTTGCGCTGTTAAGCAATCTTATCATGTTATACCAACACGCCCAATCCTACTGTCTCGTAAAGAATGCTTTTCTCGGTTTAGGGCAGACGTGGTATCTTTGGCTGAGCAGGAAGAGTGTGCCAACGCACTCGTCCAACCAAAAGCATGCAGCTGTAGGTGCTATTTTGTGTAGATAGTGATGTGGATGGGCAGGATGGCGAAAATGGAGAGGTCACTTGTGAGAACGAAAATAATAAATCTGGAAAAAGTGACATAGAGGATAACGATTGCAAATGCACGGCTCTTTGAATGGCGTGGACGCCGATCCATTTTCGGTGGTGTTTCATGTTTGTAGTACGCACTTCCTCAAATGTTATTAGTATGTTCGAGTTTGAGCGAAGGCAAAGTGTCTGCACGCAGGTCAAGGTTTTTCAGGTGCTCTCGCCTGCGTGCGTCCGGAAAGAAGTTTTTTTAATCCCAGCATCACTGCGTCGTGGAGGGCAATTTCTTGAAAATTGGGGTGCTTTAACGTACGTTCGGAAGCATGTGTGTCAAAAAACTTGTTTTAAAACGGCTTTTTGTCTGGGTTCACTTTAGCGCATGAATCGGTTCACCCGCCTGGTTTCGGACGCGTCAGTAGACCTGTGCACCCGTAGCAAAATTGTCGGCGGCGGCGCGCCGGTGTTAGAGATATATTTAGCATACTGTCTGGGCTAGAATGTTTCATAATTTTGAAATCAGTATTGGGTTATGCTTTTCAAAGGAGCTCATTAGAAAATTAGGAAAGGCGGGTAGTTTACTACACGCAGAAAATGAGGAAGTGCCCCACCGCTGTGGTCTAGTGGCTAAGAAAAAGTCGTCGCATCTAGCCCTGAAACAGGCCACATTACTTTTCCTGCAAAAGAAGCACAACGGATGCCTTCACATTTACACAGACGGCTCGGTGTCTTCAGTAAGCTCTGCAGGGGCAGTGGTTATTCCCGCGAGGCACATCACAATTAAATTCATGACATCGCATTTGACGTGGTCGTCAGCTGCAGAACTTGCAGCCATACGTGCAGCTCTGGAGTTTATAGTGAAAGAACCTTCGGCAATTTGGTCTATCTTCTCGGACTCGAAGGCATCTCTTCAATGTCTTATGTCACCCTTTCGCCATGAACCCGAAGAACAGTTAGTAGCTGAAATGAGGCTTCTTCATCACCAAGCAATCAAAAAACAGCACAGCATAGTGTATCAGTGGATACCAGGTCATTACGGTCTATATGGCAATGACCGCGCAGATGAGGCCGCTAGATCTGCACACGATGGTACCCAATACACAGCCATCCCATTCTCAAGAACCGACGCAGCTACAAGACTTCGTTCGCTTGCACGTGACCTTACACTGATACAGTGGAACTCAACAGATTTCACAAACGCGCACCTGCATAACTTGGATCCCGATCTGCAGCTTCGTCTTCCCCTAAGGATAACTCGAGCTGAGGAGACTCTTCTATGCCGCCTGTGGCTTGGAGTGGCCTTCACGAACGCATTCTCTTATCTTATTGGGATGGCTAGCTCTCCTACATGCACTTACTGCAGTTGCGAAGAAACCATCGCGCACCTTCTGTGTGAGTGCACCCATTTCAACGCGCAAAGACAAGAACTCACTGCAGCTCTGGATAGACTAGACGATCGGCCGTTGTCGGAACAAAGGATTCTGGGTCATTGGCCGAGCCAATGCTCAGCCCAGAAGGCTTTGAAAGCTTTGCTGCGCTTTTTGCGGACAACTGGCCTCAGAGACAGACTTTAGTGTCCTATACTCTTTGATGTTGCCTTTACTCTGTCGCAATTTTTTTGTAATTTCTCTCCAAGTACAACCATCTCGCATCTTTTCATCATATATTGACTATATACGAGTACCACCATCTAGCAGACATCCCAAGAACTAAATGAGAAGCGGCACTCGTGCACTTCCTTAGAACTTGCGTTACGTGTCGACTTCCCATCTTTTACCACCTCTAGTTCAAGGCTATATATAGTTCTATATATACATGGCACTGCGGCCCAACCAAGGAGGGTTAGGCCGCAGTGTCATTATCACTTTGGGCACTATCTGACCCTTTCTGGTCAGATAGTTCCCAAAGTGCATCCTTACGATGCTAGTTTTTTTTAGTAAGCATTAAATTCAAAGCAAATTTCATTTTAGATTAAGCCACCAATACTCGTCTCTGTAAGTTATTTCATCAGAAACAACTATCTTTCAATTTTTGACTCACGTGCGTGGGTTTCCTCCTCTATTGAAAAGAGTACACGCGTGCCGCTCCTCTAGTCCTGCCGAGGAGGTGGCTACGTACTACTACTACT
Source organism: Rhipicephalus microplus (assembly GCF_013339725.1). NCBI lineage: Eukaryota > Metazoa > Arthropoda > Arachnida > Ixodida > Ixodidae > Rhipicephalus > Rhipicephalus microplus. The sequence goes on from NW_023610877.1 coordinate 82,648, forward strand.
ACTACTACTACTACCACTACTAGTACTACTACTACTACTACTACTACTACTACACACATCGCGGACGCATGACACACGGCATAGAGAGCTTCGCCCCCAAAAACAGTCTCGAAGTAATTATTTGGCAATTTTTATAGCTTGAGAATTTCAGGAGGATTGGTTATCAAGAATGTACTATGAGGACATAGACGATGCAGGACGATGGAGTTCTAGACCCTCGATGGAGTTTTTTAATTAGTGTAGTGAAGGCATCGCGAGATAGTAATTCCTAGCCTCTCAATTTTAGATTCTATTTAGTATTTATTACATCAACACAAGACGCATTATCATTATATTTTGAATGACGATTCTTACGTAGGCGCTTCATGTGACGAGAGAAATGAATTATGTCTTTATGGTAGCATGGGTGTATTGGGCTCAATGTCTTATAATTTTGTGGTAAATTCTTTGATAGGCGTTATCACAGAACTTAAAAAGGAGCGCATCTGCATTGCCAAATTTGCAACAACATTCAAATTTCTCATAAGATGAGGCTAAAGTGCCCCGTGCACAAGTGATTGTAAACTTTAAGAACGTTCAAAACGGTTTACGTCTCAGGTCTTTGATGAGAATACGCTACGTTCGAGGCCACTTCAACAGTATTACGGACAGACAACCCTTCGATGACTTCACATTTTACACCGTGTGATAAGAGCTCGCCGCCCCGTGACGAACTTAGGCTGCAGCCAGCTCCTTTTCATATGTCATGAAACTGTTAAACGCGATTTCAGGAGAATATTACTGCTCCTGGAAAATAAATCAGGGTTCAGAGAGTGATATAATATCATCTAGAACTGTTTTAATGATTGATTTATGTGATTTAATGTCCCAAATCCACAATACGTATACGAGAAAAGCCGTAATGGAAGGCTTCAGAAATTCTTACCACCTGGAGTTCTTTAACGTGCACCTGAATCTAAGCGCACGGTCCCACAGTATTTTCAACTCCACCAAAAACGCAGCAACCGCAGCCGGGTTTCGATCCCACGGCATGCGGGTCAGTAGCCAAGCACCTTAGACACAAGACAACGATGGCCGAGCCATATAGAAGGGTAAACAAGCTGTTTGCTGATGCTTGTTGAAATAGCGAACGCGGTACCGCGTGATAGCACTCGCGAGTATGCACCCATATTGAAAATGTACAGTTTCAGATCGAACCACGCAGCCTCCTACCTGAGTACAGGTGTGCATCCAGCTACTCACTTCAGGCGAGGGAGTGGAGGCAGTCGCTTAAAGGAACATCGTAGAGTGAGGGCGTGACGTGAATTTTGTTTTTACTAGCACAAAAAGCCGTTTGTAGCACAAATATTGTGATAAAATGCTGACAGTGGTTTCACTCCTTTGTCCTAATCGGTGATAGGAGGTGAGCTATGTGCACTGAATCGAGGAGGGGGGGGTGGATACTGACAGAGACATTAGGGAAGAAGTGATCGCCTCTACCGCCACCCACCCCTTTGGATTCACCACTGCTAGAGTATCTCTTCATGCTCCTTCGTGCAGAAAACGACACACAAGGCTTTCTTTCCGGTTGAGGAGCGATCGACGGTAGGCATTACACGTGGAGTGATGTTATCGTATGCGCCCCCCGTGCGATGCAGATGGGCAGCTTGTTTCATCTATGCTTCATCATTCTTTCTCGCTAGTAGCACTCGCGAGATTTTACCCGCGGCAACAGCATACATTGCGCGTAGAAAGTTAATTCATTTTGACATTATATGGAACATGCCCGGAATGATGAAAGCCTTTAGAAAGTGTGTATTCTTCTGTCAATTCTTCTGGTAATAAAAAATATACAAATATACCGAAGCGGCTGGCGTTTGTTATGGAGAGTTGCGTTGTCTTCGCTGTATATACTTCGTCTGTTGAGAGAATAGAATAAATGGGAGTCTTTTTTGTTGTTTTCATTCTTGAATACACCGCACTACACTCTTTTTGCTACAATTCTTACAGGTTTGTTTACACTAAGTCTTCATAAAGCATGTGTGGATTGTGATCACCCACCATCTAGCCTATCAGAATTTTGAACTTCTCCTCTACACTCTTCTTATTTCCACTTGCGTAATCAAAAACTCAAAAAGTGCAGCAAAATCACTAATTCAATGGGCATGACAATCTTGCGGCGTGACGCAAGAAAGAACGGACGGGGCAGTGACGAATACATAAGAAAGCAGGGTAAAAAACAATTCACAACTGATATTTTTCGTATATGGAGCATTCTAGATTATATGCCCTAATCGTGTCACGTGAATTACTGTTCTGGTGTCACGAAGGGTGCCAAAAGAACGAGAAACGTAAAGGGAAAATAACACAATGGGGTGTGTATCTTCAGAAGCTGTTTTAGGTCTCTTGTATAGACAGGGCATAGCAACAACGAAAACACGAGAGTAGTCAAGACACCGAAAATGCCGGTCTCAGAAATCTTAATACTGCAGATAAAAAAGTTAAGTGATGTATTGCATACCAGCTTGCCTGCTCGGGTAAAAATCACACAAACGGCGGTGCGCCGCAAAATTAGCGCTTTAGCATGAACGGCATGAGCTGAAAACGGGCGGCGGCAGCGGCGAACAGCTCTACGCGTAAGGTTAACTAGTCGCCCCACAGTGTAGGCTTCCATTCTGCAAAAGGTTATGGAATAAGCCTTGAAATAAGTTGGCACCTGGTGGATCTCGAGAGAGCCGAGTGTTCTCAGCGGTGGTACACTCTTAGTCAAATCCTGGCTAGACCACGCCTGCAGGCTCCTGAGGAAGTCAAGTCAAATTATTGCCGTGTCTACGAGGCTCCATAGCCTTGTCCCAAGAAACCGGCCCGATTTAAAGTGGTCTTCAGAATACTCGGGACAGAGGTTAGCCACGATTATTGGTTCAATTTTTCCTGGCAAGATGTGGCCTGCGGTTAGGCGTGACTAGAGCACTGCACGGGCCCGAGCCAGCCGAAAGACCGCGGGCCCGCCCCAGCCCGCGGGCCGGAACGGGCCGTCTGAAGCGTTTTCGGGCGGGACCGGGCCAGGATCGGGCTTGAAGCCACGGACCGGGGCCGGGCTTGGGCTTCAGGCTGCGGGAGCAACAATGATTTCCGTTTTTTTATTTGTGGTTGCCGCATACGGTGCAATCTGTAAGTAAACAAAGATATTTGTTGCTCAGCGTCCTTCGTTGCACCTATAAAGGTGTAGGTCTAATTGTATGTGGCATCCTTCTGGTCAAATTGTAAACCGTAAATCACCTTCAAAGCAACATAATAATTTTCTCATGAGCAGTGATGGAATTAAGGGGATATAACTTGTCACAGACATCGCAAGCTCGTAACTGTCCTGACGAGGCGCACACCAGAATCATCATAAGGTGCAGGCGCGTGTAATCGTGCCATCCGGAAATGAAGGCCCTGCCGCCTTGCAGCGACCACTGCGAGATGTAACTCCTCATGCGTGAGCAGAAATAAGAGGCACGCGTGGGAAGAAGCGCGTAAGAATAAGAGAGTAAAGATGGCCTCCTTTGCTAGGCGACACCCGGCTAAGCGGAGCATGCGCAGACCGCGGCCCACCCATAAAGAACCTCATGCAAGGAACTGTTGCGTGTGTAGCGTGGGACCCGTGTCACCATATACTGAAAAAGAGAGAGAAAAAAAGAGAAATCTTTGGATGTTGTGTCGTAGCTCGGCAGAGAGCACTGATGCTTTTATTGTGTTGGTTACTGGCGTTCTATAGTTCGTAATTTATCTCTCCTACACGCGGCGATTCTTGACCGTGGCACTTACCGACACGTGGCACTTCCCGAACTTCCCAACCTCTTGGAACAACTGCAAAAAGTGAAAGCTTTGGTGACTTTTTTTTAAAACAGAGTGGACTGACGAGCCAGCTACCACACGGTGTGTGCCAGATGTGCACGCGGTGGAATTCAAAGCTCGCCATGATCCAGTCCGTGCTAAGTCAGTACGCTGCGATGGAGAACCTCCTAGATTCAAGAGGAATTGTGCTCTTGGAAGACGTCAATAAGCCTTTGTTGACGGAGGTCACCGAATTCTTGGAGCCCTTCAAAGAGGCCAGCGAAAAGCTTGAGCAGGATAAAGTGGTAACGCTGCCCATTGTACTTATGTACTACACAAAACTGTAGAAGCACCTTACTGCTGATTCGACAGACTCACGAGAAGTGTGCCAGGTCAAGTCGAGGACAGTAGAATTCCTTCAAATAAAACTGCCGATAGAAGAGCTTCAGAAAGTGACAACGTTCTTCTGGCTGCCTTTTCGCCATATCCGCGTTCTTGATGAGCAGGAGAGAAAACGTGTTCATGACAGAGTACGCGAATTGTTAATCGATGTACATCTGCGTTTGCCACAAGAGGAAACGAGCACAGATCATCCTAATTATGAACCCCCAGCGAAGCGTACGTCCTTGACGAATTTACTCAACCAGCCGACAGTGAGCTTGACAGTTACCTTCGGGACAGTGACTCGTGTGAGGACATTGAAAAACTGCTTGAATGGTGGGAAGCCCATCGTAGAAATACCCCGGGCTTTCATTTCTTGCAACAAAGTACTTTGAATCTCATCCACAAGCGCCAGCAGCGAACGGAATTTTAGTGCAGCTGGGTACGTACTTCAAGACAGGAGGACCTGCTTGAAGCCGGAGAGCCTGAACAAATTGCTGTTTTTGCACAAGAACATGTAGATTTTTGCCTTTTCCTGCCCTTTTCGCACTCGTATTCTTGTCGCATTATTTTTAAAGGCGGTCTTTTCGTGTCATTGAGTGTTATTTTAGGCGTATTTTCTATCTTTATTTCCACAAAGAAGGGTGAAACCTTTTATCTGAAATAGCATCAAGCACGGTGTGTAGCAGCTTGATTATATAATTATATTGTAAATGGCGATTACGTTTCCGTCAAGGCGTTAGAATACGAAAATATGTATTTCATCTGCTTTTGGTGGCTGTTCACAATATATAACGTTAATGTTTTCTATCTTGCTGCAAGAAATTATTCAGAATGCTCCTAAAAATTGTGTAAATAATACTTCTAACGCGAGTGTAGAGAAGAGAATCAACAAAAATGGCCTGGTTGGAGACTATCTGCTTTTTCAAATTAGTTATACACTTTTGAATAAATTTTGTTGCTATGTTTTATTTTCCCTATACTGCTATTTTAATGACCTGCCATGTGACATATAGACAAGGTTTCATCTATATTCCTTGCTCCCAAACCACGATATGATTACGAGGCATGCTGTAGTGGAGACCGGATTCCGTTCACCTGGAGTTCTTTATCGTGCACCTAAAGATATGTACACGGGTGTTCTTGCCTTTCGTCCCGACAAAATGCGGCCACCGTGGCCGCGGCAATCGCACACACGTCCTACTACTTAACAGCAATACAGCCTAACCACTGAGTTATCACCGCCGGCAAAGCAACATTTCAACGCATGTGCACGCTGAATTTTTCCTCTGAATTCCGCGCTACAGAGCGCAAAGCATCATTAATAATCATAGTCAACAACTAATATTCTCTAGTGGGCCCGGGCCGGGCCTAATCATGAGTTTAGCAAGTTTAGCAATGAACACCTGAGCATGGACCGGGCTCGGGCTTGAAACCTCAGGTCGAAAAATCAGTCCCATGCAGTGCTCTAGGCGTGACATTTCCATAGGCGCCACAGCCCTATAATGCGGTAGCGGTGAAAAAAAGCATTATTTTACGCTTTTAGGAGTGGTTTATCTCCGATAATGTGGCGGATATTATCACTACAAGTAATTAAAAACCATCAGTACTTACGATCACTTAGATCTGTGAGATTATTACGCAAAGAACACACAGCCCTGAAATCGAACTCGGGACCACATGCACGTGAAGCAGATAATTTACCCTTTGCACTACAGCGCCAACGCATAAAAACGAGTCTTTTTGCGGGGTATATATCGACCAAGTGGCTTTTTCCGAACCGTCATCGAAACCTTGACTTGCTTTTGTGCCATGTGCATGCATTTGATCAGCCGAAAAGTTGTAGGGCTTCATGAACTCGAGACAACCACGGTGAGCGCCTTCGGCTCCGGCTTCGGTTCGTGGTGCGCCGTTCCGCAAAAACGATTAACGTGTGTTTGTGCGTCGTTTGAGTGCTTCCTCCGTGAACCGCGGGTGTTACGCTCACCGAAATTCGCGGACGAGGCTGTGTTCGGCTGTCGAAACCTGCGTATGTTTCTCGCACGTGCGTGTTTTGTGAGCAATTTCGCTGATTTGTGTCGGGAGGTACACGCGTGTCAATGACAGCAACCTATTCCCAGCTGTTTGAAGACAATGTGCTTTCGCACGTAAACTTTGCATGGGTATTTTAGCGTGCCTACTCTAACATTTGCATTTCGCACGCGCGAACTGCTGCGAGCTGCACGCTGGGGCAGCAGCGCCATTTTAGCATTTCGACGATTACTTATTTCTGCAATTAGAATTTATGCGCATAATTTCGCTATATGAAGTGGTTGTTACTCATTTTCAGTCTTTAACTGATACTTATTTATGGAGAGTAACTACTCTTACCTTTATTCAGCCTCACACCACTGTTCAAGTGAATGCTGAAACGCGCGCCAAGGTCAAGTATGACATACACAAATTACCGACGGACAGGTCGGTCTCCCTCCAAATAGGTAAAGCTTCTGCGCATCTCTTTCGCGAGCGTCCGCGTGCAGTTGGGGTCAAGACATGGTGCAGAATGAATCTCACAATCTTTATTGTTACTGCATGCAGTTACTTGTTAGAAAATGGGGATTTTTACAGCTGGTACCCCATCTCCACAGCAGTACACTGGTTGTCTTGGTAGTGGTGCACTGTTACAAATCCATGCTGGAATATGGGAACTGTACCCAAAAGCCACTCATCAGGTTTGACAATTTTGAGCTGACAAGCGCAATGCGTAGACAAGGCGTTCATAATCACCTCTGCCATAATTTGCAACGCTACGTGCCACGGAAACGGGTGAAATTTCAAGATGAACGGTGCTCCCTCTCCCCTCTGCTGGCGCACGCCTAGAGGTCGAGGGCATTACGTGAGCGTATGAATGGCCCTACGTACGCGGCTATGCAGCTTCATCAATATACACGTCCCGGACGGCTCCGGGCAGCCCCGGACCCCGGCGCCGCATTCGTTTTTCTCGGGGACCAACTGGAAGCTCCGCCCACTGGTCCGGGATTGCTCGGATGCATGTTCGTTTTTCGCGTGCCTGGCGGCCTGCGGGTGGCCCGGGACCGCGCGAACAATTTCTTTCGGGCAGCTGGCAGGCGACAGCGCGGTGCGCATACTATGCAGCCATCTTGAGTTAGACAGGGGAAATTTTCGATGCGCTCTTGCTCTCTCTTTGCTTTTTTGTCCGCTTCTCGCATGTTTCTGGATTTCACATTGTTTGCGCACCCAGTTCTTGTCATCAGTGTTCTGCGCCACGTCGAGCATGTGCGTATTCCCAAAGGTCGGGCAAACACGCATTATACTCGCCCGGAGAAACAGCGGTAGAACGACCGCGCCGGTCTACGATGCACACGCGCTCGAGTAGTTCACTTACAGTAATTTGCATCACAACAGAAATAGGTATAATTCACTGCCCAACTGCTGTTTAGGTTGGAATTGGGTCAGCGCTGTAGCCTGTGTCGCAGCTATGGAGGGAGCAGACGGCATAGCCTGGCATAGCAGACGCCACAGCGGATGCAGTAAGCATCAAGCGCACAGATGGCCCAGGGCCGCTCGGGCCGGCTCGGGACTTTTATATTTAGCATGTGACGTAGCTGCCTGTGAGCCGAGGCGTCTACGGGCCGTGCGCAAGTGATCCGGGACTCCGTAAATCGATGAAGCTCGCCGACATTGGTCCTCTACGTAGACGACTCTGCTCTTACGTTATAAACAGCATACCACGTCACATGAAAAAATTTTTTAACACAACATGCGTAGTTTATGTATTTGTTGCTTTAGGAGAATAATAAAACCTAAAATAAATAATGAGGCGCAATAGAAATTTGTGCGTGTTTTTCTTTCAATTTTTCTCGTGAATTGCTACGATGCGGGGCTAATGTGCCAGCGTTTCGCATGCGTACGTGTCCCTGCGGTCAGCGCATTGAGCAGATGACCGCCATGAAACGCTCCTACGCGTTTGCGCACTCATTGTGCTCATCTACTCTTCCGCGTCTAAGCCAGCGTTTCCAAACCTTCCCGCAGAAGACCACGAAATAACGCTGGTCAACAAAGGAACGCTGCTCGCGTGCTCGGGGGTGGGACTTGTTTGGGCACGTCATGCGCACGTCGCCTCATGGTAGCATGCTGGAGAGGGTGGGGAAGAGATTTGGCTTGCGAAGGCTACGCGCGGAAGCGCAAGGGTTTCGAGCTCACCTCCCCTCATACTCGTTTCGCGCCGCTTCAAAAATCCTGTTTTCTCAACTCGTGATGAACTGATTCAAAAAATTTTTGTGGCAACATGTTTCTCATCGGAGACCCAACAACTTCCACTGTCTAACTGAAATTCGGTATGGGTACTGGTGAGTGGCCCTTTAATATTCGAAAGAGTGAGAAAATGTCGGTAACGTACGCTCTCCTGCTGACTTCTGCACCTGACTGTTTACTTCTATACTTGATGTTCATCATCAAATTACGCGACCACTAATTAAACATCGACCAATCGATTTTCAATTTTGATCTTTCTCTGCCTCGCTGCCTTCGGTTTGATTCTTTTTCGCCATGCTTTCCTAAAATCACCAGTTCAACTTGTTTAGTGGAACATGAGTATCAACATACATAGGCCAGAGTTTCAGTAAGCTGTCGCGCATGCACTAGTACTCTTTTATTTAGTGCACGACACATGGTCATACCTCGATAACTGACAAACGGAAAGTTGTTTGTACTCTTTTATTGAAATCAAAAGCGTAACAATGGGACTGCCTATCCCAGTGTTTGCCCAAATGCAGAGAGATGTATGGTGTCTTGAATAAAGTGTGCCGTATGTCACACTTTATTTTGTAGAAAAACGACCATAAAAAGACAGCGGGACGATACGGTGACGTCGCCTGCGTGCCTTGGCACGCAGGCGACGGTGAACATGATGCCAGCGCCAGGCGTCCAGCTGGCGTGGCGGCGGCCGGGGAGGGAGGGGGGCAGAGGGAAGGGCGTTTCTTTCTCTTTTAGGGGCGAAGCTCCTTATAGCGGCACCCGTTCGTCCCTCATAGTTGTTGTAGTAGTACGTAACAAGTATAGCATTTTGACCTAAAAGGTGGTGCCAGTGAGAGATTTCTACTCTGCGTTGGTGAACAATAAAAGATAGTCGTTAATGTAAATGCCAATGGCTGCAAGGGGAAATGAGAGAGAGGAGAATTCGGCTTTTAGTTAACACGCACACTGCGAACTTTTTATTGTTCAAAAACGCACAGAAGACAAAAAAGTGTTGATACGTTATACTCGCTGGGCGTCACTTCCTAGGTCTTAGAAAGGTTTAGCGAGCATTGGGCCGCCGTGTCATGAATATAGTGAACTAGTATATACCATGAACTCGAGGTGGTTAAAGGTGGAAAGTAGACACGAAGCGCAAGCCATAAGAAATTGTGCGTGTGATTCCTCTCGTTCAGTTCTTGCAATGTCCGCTGGATGGCGGTGCTTTCATATGAGGAATATATTGTTACGTTTGAAAGAGACTGGTAGACGTTGAAAGGGGCCGTTTATTAGGACGTGAGGCGCAGCTCAGAAGCGGCCGGCTGGTTAAAGATCCTCCTGATCCTCTTCTTCCTCTCTCGCTCTGGGCGACCAGTGCCTTCTCCGTATACGCTTCTTTTTCTTCGTGCATGTACGCAACATTCCTCTCCGCGCAGACGAAGGCCGCCGGACGAGTCAGTCGAGTTGTCGTGGCGTGTACAGTTTCAGGCGCGCAACATGAACCACTTGAGTTTAGGCAGCTCGTCGACCACTCGCCGTGAGACGAGCTATTACATAGTTGACCTCTGTAAGTCTGTCGACGATGACAAAAGGTCCATCGTAAATGGCCAAAAACTTTTGGCATAACCCGCGCTTGCGCATCGGAGTCCACAACCACACCTGATCACCACGGCGATAAATCCCTGGTCGATGGTGAATGTCATAGCGTGCCTTCGCTTTGTCTTGCGATGCCAATGTGCGTAGTCGAGCTATGCGACGCGCCTCTTCGGCGAGGCAGAGAGTCTCGGCGACAGTGACGTTGTCGTGGTCACAGAAAGGCAATATTGTGTCGATTGTGTGCGGGGTGAACGTGCATAAAGCAAAAAGAAAGGGCTATAGCCTGTAATCTCATGCTTCGCGGTGTTGAACGCATAAGTAATGAACGGAAGTACGTCATCCCAGTTCTTGTGGTCGCATGAGACATACATAGACAACATGTTGGTAATGGTGCGGTTGGTACGCTCCGTCAGCCCATTAGTTTGGGGGTGGTATGGTGTCGAGTGACGCAGGCGGCATTCACATAAACGGAGTAGCTTCTCCACGACATCCGCTGTGAATTGTCGTCCACGATCACTGATAATCAGCCGAGGTGGGGCATGTCGAAGGATGACGTACTGTAACAAAAACGACGAGGCTTCACTGGCAGTTGCGGAGGGGACGGCTGCCGTCTCGCAGTAGCGTGTGTGGTAGTCGACGCAAACAATTATCCATCGGTTGCCCTTAGCCGATTTTGGGAAGGGGCCCAGAAAGTCAATGCCCACATGTTCGAAAGGTGCGCTTGGAGTAGGCATCGGCTGTAGAAGACCAGCTGGACCAGTTGATGGACTTTTGTGACGCTGACATTGCATGCAGCTTGCCACATAACTCTCAACAGACTTCTGCATACCAGGCCAATAAAAGCACTCTTTAGTCCGGTGAAGCGTCCGCGCCGAACCTAAATGTCCAGATGTAGGGTCGTCGTGCATGACACTCATGATAACTGTTCGCAGGCTCTCCGGGATCACTAGAAGGAGACGCGCGCCACTGCTGGAGAGGTTCCTTTTGAACAACAGTCCATCACGCATACAGAAACGGCGTGCACTAGTGGAAGCGGATGCAGCGGCGAATAGTGGTGCTTGTTTAGTATCTTTCCGCTGTTCTGCTCTGAAACTGGGATAGTCCGGGAACGTAGGCGACACAGACGCTACAAGCTGGTCAAGGTCATCGGATTCAGAATCTGTTGTCCCAAGTGGCATACGTGAAAGACAGTCCGTGTCAGCATGTCGACGACCACTCTTGTAAGCGACGGTAAAACTGTATTCTTGTAGCCGGAGTGCCCAGCGCGCAAGGCGGCCACAAAGGTCACGAAGGTTGACAAGCCAACACAACGAGTGGTGGTCGGTTACGACTGTGAATGGGCGTCCGTACAGGTAAGACCTAAACCGCTGAATTGCAAACAATACCACCAGGCATTCTTGTTCGGTAACAGTGTAGTTTTGTTCCGGCCTGCTTAGGGAGCGACTTGAGTATGCGATGACGTGTTCGCGGTCGCCGTAACGTTGTTTTAGAACGGCTCCAATACCTGTGCCGCTAGCATCCGTATGAAGCTCTGTCGGAGCAGAAGGGCTGAAGTGCTGAAGGACGGGTTGTGACGTCAACAAAAACTTCAATTGACGGAATGAAAAATCGCACTCCGGAGTCCACCCAAAGGAATTGTCCTTTATCAAGAGGCATGTGAGAGGGTACGCAATGTCGGCAAACTTCGGAATAAAGCGGCGGAAATATGAACAAAGCCCCAGGAAACTACAAAGCTCCTTGACGGAACGCGGCGCATTGAACGCCTCAACTGCTGCTGTCTTCTGCGGCTCAGGGCGGATGCCATCCTTGTCAACGAGAACCCGAGCACAAGCGTCTGGTAGTCTCCGAAGTGGCATTTCTTCGAGTTTAAAATTAGGCCAGCGTTTCGGATGCAGTTCAAAACAGTGTCCAGACGAGAGTTGTGTTCACTGAACGTGCGGCCAAAGATGACGACATCGTCGAGGTAGCACATGCAGATGTTCCACTTCAAGCCACGCAGGATGGTGTCCATAAACCTCTCGAACGTGGCCGGTGCATTGCACAGTCCAAATTGCATCACGTTGAATTCAGAGAGTCCATCAGGGGTTACAAAGGCAGTCTTTTCCTTGTCCTCTGGGTGCATCAGAATTTGCCAATAACCGGATCGTAAGTCTACGGAGGAAAAATAAGAGGCCGAATGTAAGCAGTCTATTGCGTCCTCTATACGTGGCAGCGGGTATACGTCCTTTTTAGTCACGGCATTCAGTCGGCGATAGTCGACGCAAAATCTCCAAGATCCATCTTTCTCCTTAATGAGGATTACCGGTGCTGCCCACGGACTGGCTGACTCTTGTACCCCTCCCTTTTGCATCATTTCCTGCACTTGGTCGTTGATAATTTGTCTTTCTGACGGGAAAACACGATGTGGTTTTTGGCGAATCGGACTTGCCGCGCCAGTGTTGATGGTAAGGCGCGTTCGAGACAGGAGGATAGGGATTACTTTGCCCTTCTGCGCAAAGTCAAATACCGAAACGTGCTTCAACAGCACATTCAATAAAGTTCGGCACTCGCTTGAGCTAAGCGACTTATTTGTCATTGCCATAAGCGCCCCGTCCAAATTGTGACAACCAGTTCCGTCACGTTCTTCCGGCACGTCTGTGAGCTCGACCACTGATAAGGTCACGTGTTCTTTGCTGAACGAAGCTAATTTCAAACCATTGGGTAGTGTCACGGGCTCAGAGGAACAGTTTACAGTCCATAGGCCAGTTCGTCCACCATCAATCGACGCCACACAATGGGGAACCAACACATTTTTCTTCACGCAGTTTATGTGCATTGGTTCTACGCTCGCATCGAAGCTGTCAGAATCCGCGCCGCGACATACAACAGGAACACGTACGGTAGACAACGCAGGTATGAACGTATCGCCACAGACACACAGCGTAGTTTGGTCATTTGCCGGATTGTCCAGAAGTTCTGAAGGCATCTGGCCACTCACAAAGACTTTCCCCGTGCGACAGTCTACAGTGGCACCACATTCTCGCAAGAAGTCCATGCGAGAATGACATCATGTGTCGACCGAGGAATAATCGCAAACTCGGTCGTTATCATAAGGCCTCCCCAAAATACCTCAGCACTACACACACCAATAGGGCACAATGGCTCTCCACTCACTCCACAAAACGTCGAAGTTTCATCCCAGGTAAAAACAACTTTCCGCCCTAACACGTCTTTAAAGGAAGCACTCATCACGAACATCGTTGCACTGTGTCCACCAAGGCCATCACAGGCACATGATCCACCAAAACACGCACTTTGTTTTAGATGCGGAGCATCTAATACTCGAGGCTTGTAGTGCGGCGCCGTCCGCAAGCTTCCTCCTCCTTCTTCCACCATCTGTGCACCCCTTCCTCCTCTACACACCGCGCGCGCTTCACTCCTCCACCATCTGTGCACCCTTCCTCCTCTACACACCGCGTGCGCTTCTCCTCTTCACGAACATTCGCTAGCTGTATAATGTAGCGCGCATGCGCCGTCACGCTTCGAGAACATCGGCAGCTGACGCGCGCGCATGCGCCGTCGCGCTTCGAGAACATCGGCAGCTGACGCGCGCGCATGCGCCGTTGCGCTTCTCCCCCTTCTCGAACATTCGACAGCTGACAGTGCATGCGCCGTCGCGCTGTATATATACTCAAGGTCGGTGCTCGCTCGCTCAGTTGCCGCTCGTCGGTTGGTTTGTACGGCGCGTCGACGTCCGAGGTCGTAATGATCGACGTCCCTTCGACCAGCGCCGGCCAAAGTGTTGGCGGAACCGCAACCAAGTCGTCGTCCGAAGACAAGGCAGCGCGGAGAAGAGCTTGCGACGCCGAACGTAAACGTCGGCGTCGAGCAGAATATTCTCAACTTAGAGAACGTGAAGCCGCTGAGAGACGTCAGCGTCGAGCAGCAGCACCGGATTCGGCCGCTTTGAAACGTAAGCGTCGACAAGTGGACCCGGACTTTCGAAAACGGGAAGCCGAGTGCAAGGCGACGAGAGGCCGATCCCGATGCTGCCCGCGAGTGCAAGGGCGCCGAGGTAGCGGCGTGGCGCGCCAAGCAGTATGCCACGCCCAATTAACACCCCGTTAACCAATTATATGCTCCGCATCCTCCTCAGTGTTCCCCCGAGGGAAGCTGCGGGCAATTTTTTAAACATACACACAGGAGGTATTTCTCTCAGTAGCACGTTTCCAGTGACCTCACCCCCATTGGCCGCGCTGGCTAGTTTTCTGGTGGCGAAGAGGGCGTTTTGCGACGCAGCGGTGAAGGAGAACGATGAGCACGAGGTCGCGGTGGGGGCGTGAAACTCCTGTCAGATGCCGGGGAGTGGTTGCGGCAGCTGCTCGGCCAATAGTTGTCATCAGGTGGTATGTGGCCCGGCCGCCAGACACCATGAGGCTGTTCGAAGGGTCGTGAAAAGTCAGATGGTTGGTAATACCGAGGAGTCACCCGATGGTTGCAAAATCGCGATATGTGGCCTGGCACACCGCAGAAATAGCACACCGGCCGAGGTCGAAACGTCGGTCGCTCGTCGATGAATAGAGCGTCATCATTTGCTCTTGTGTGACGGATGTACTGGTTGGGTGAGTCGTACCGAGATGTCGGGTGTCGAGGAGGCATGCGCTGAGAGCGTCGGTCATACCGTGACGCGGGAAGTCTGGTTGTCATCCTTGACTGTGGGGCTGGGCTGTACTCCACAGTTGCCGCGCTCATCGTCGGTTGCCATGGGGTCAAAGGAGGCACATCCATAGCCTCACGTGGCAGACACAACTCGCGATGGTCAGCTGTCGAACACGACATTTCTCGGTGGGACAGTTCCTCACGAACAATCTGTCGAATTGTAGAAAAAAGGTCGAAGCCAGTATTCATGTACACACGTGCAACAATTGTAACGTTAGCCAGCCGACCAAACTTGGGCGCGATTCGACGCATCTTGAGCGTTTCAAACGTTCGGCAATGCTGACTGACGTCGGACACAGAACTGAGGCTTTCTTTTCCAATTAGATAATTATACACGTCCTCAGCTATCCCTTTGAGCAGATGCCCAACTTTGTCCTCTTCCGACATGGTAGCACAGACCACCTTGCACAGCCTTAACACTTCTTCTATGTAAGTGGTGCATATCTCACCTGGTAGCTGTGCCCGTTGCGACAGTGTTTGCTCAGCCCGCTTCTTTCCAGCAACCGAGTCGCCGAAACACCCCCTGAGCTCTTCAACAAAAAGATCCCACGTCGTGAGTGCGTCCTCGTGGTTCTCGTACCATACCAGTGCGGTGTCGGTAAGGGAGAACACTACGTTGGCTAGCATAGCGGCTGCATCCCAACCGTTGGACTTGCCCACACGTTTGTACTTGGTGAGCCAGGCGCCGACATCTTCTTCGGCTTTTCCTCCGAAGGGCGGTGGAACTCGGTAGTACAGAAGTGGGCTAGATGGTGCCGTCCTGGAAACGCCTGCTTCTTCGGGCATGTCGAAGTCACTCACGGCAGATGGTGGGAGACCGGCAAGTCGACGGCTTCGTCGAAGCTGTGGCAGCGATCGTCCCGTAGTTGGAGCGCTTACCCAGCACCTCCATCAATCTGTTACGTTTGAAAGAGACTGGTAGACGTTGAAAGGGGCCGTTTATTAGGTCGTGAGGTGCAGCTCAGAAGCGGCCGGCTGGTTAAAGATCCTCCTGATCCTCTTCTTCCTCTCTCGCTCTGGGCGACCAGTGCGTTCACCGTATACGCTTCTTTTTCTTCGTGCATGTACGCAACAATATGATGAAAAGATACGAGATGTTGGTACTTGGAGTGTTGAATAGGTGGTCGAATGGACACACGGACAGATGCATGGACGGACGCACGGATGGCTGCACGGACGGAAGGACGCATGAACGGATGCAGGAGTGGATGCATGGACGAAAGCAGGGACGGACGCACAGATGAACGTGCGGATGCACGAACAGACGCACGCACGGATGGGCGGATGGACGCAAGGGTGGCCACACAGACGCACGTATGGATGGATGGAAGCAAGAACGAATGGACGGACGGATGCTTCGCCCCACCATCCATCATTCACTCCGTGGATATGCTGCCACTTTGTTTTCTGCGCTCGCGCTTGTGGCTGTACGGTTCTGCGTAAGTTCATGCCGGGTCCTCGGGCCAGGCTGGCGCGACAGAGGCGGCGACTTTCCCCTCTTCTCTTTTTTTCTCTTCTTGCACCTACTCTCACTGGCTGTATGCGTTACTTCCGCACCGCGCTTTCGTCATGGGTATTTTTGAATGCTGGGCTCCCTATCGACAGGATTTCATTCAGTACGCAGGAGCGCGTTGCCTATATGCCGTTCGTTATCCAGCACCTGACTGAGAGTGTATAGAGTAGTGTGCGTTCCTTACCACCAGGCCTAAGACAAGTCCAGCTCTGCGCACCGGTCTAAAAGCATGACAAGGTGAACTTCTTCAGCGTGGTGTTTAAACTTAAGGCGGGGAACAACCAGGCAGGGGCGACCGAGTCAGGGCAGCTGTGGAGTTGACCGCTTGTACCGAGGGCACAATGGTGTGCTGTGGATTGTCGCGACGCCAATGTGCGCTTGTTATGTGACCTCGCTGCATCGTGTGTGTGTCTGTGTGTTGCCGCAAACAGCCGGGATGACGCGTGCAGACAATCGCTATAGAGACCGCGCCGTCGAGATTTCCCGTGTGACTGCAGCTCCAGAACACAGTGCCTAGCGGAGAAAAAAATGGCAGCATATCCACGGAGTGAATGCCGGATAGTGGGGCGAAGCATCCCTCCGTCCATTCGTTCTTGCTTCCGTCCATCCATGTGTGCATCTGAGTGGCCGCCCGTGTGTGCGTCTGTTCGTACGTGCGCACGTTCATCTGTGCGTCCGTCCCTGCTTTTGTCCATGCATCCGCTCCTGCGTCCGTCCAAGTGTCCATCCGTCGGTGCAGTCATCCGTGTGTCCGCCCATGGATCTGCCTGTGTGTCCGTTCGTCGACCTATTGAACACTCCAAGTACCACCATCTCGCATCTTTTCGTCATATATTCCTCGTATAGAAGCACCACCATCCAGCGGACATTCCCAGGACTGAACGAGATGAGGCACATGCACACTTTCTTACGGCTTGTGCTTCTTGTCTACTTCGCACCTTTAACCACCTCGAGTTCATGGTGTATACTAGTTCACTGTATTCATGGCACTGCGTCCCAACGCTCGCTAAACCTTTCTAAAACCTAAGAGGTTACGGCCAGCGAGTATAACGTAGCAACCCTTTCTTGTCTTCTTTGCGTTGTTGAACAATAAAAAATTCGCAGCGTGCGCGTTAACAGAAAGCCGAAATCTCCTGTCTCTCGTTCCCCCTTAGCAGCTTTTTGCATGTACATTGACACTATCTTTTATTGTTCAACAACGCACAGGAGAAATCTCTCACTGGCACCAACTTGGAGGTCAAAATGTTATACTTGTTACACACTACTACGACCGCTACGAAGGACGAACGGGTGCCGCTATGAAAAGCTTCATTCCTAAAACGCAATAGTAGGTTGGGATTAGTCAAAACGGAACCTAATGCCCGCGTCTCCCTGCCCGCGTGAGTGAGTGGATTGCAGCAGGTACACACGGGGACGCGTGCGCACGTCCGTTTTTTGCGTGCCCCTAACGGCCAACGTCAGCAGACTTAGGATGGGCTAGCGCCAACAGCGCAGCTCCCTGTGATCAGGGGGGGGGGGGGCGCTGCGAGCGCTCGATGGTGACGGACGCACTCCACATCGCCTCCGTAGATTTTCTGCTATTTCTGCGGACATCCACCTTGGTACCCCTGAAACTTGCGTTTATCGTCACCGCCAAGTTCTCCGCTTCGCCTACACAACACCTTCGTCCAGGTGGGTTCAGTTTTGACAACTTGAGGGACGTCCTTCACTCCCGGCTACAACGCCGCCTCGCTAAGGGCTCTCAGCCCGGCGACGGCGGCCGCTAACGTGGGTACGGGCTATGATCCTACCTCAAGCCAAGTGCTGTCCATGGAGATTTCATCCTCCGTAAACACTATGCCATCAGAAGAATACTTAGACGACATGGTGAGACTGTGGCAACGCAGGCAAGCAAAATCGTAGTCTGCATCTCAACAACAACGAGACGCCACAGCGGGCCACCATTCCCCAGCCTTGCAAGGAACGCCTGCGTGCCATCCCTCCGGTGGTGTGCCTACCTCTGCTCCGTCCAAGCAGCCAGCGAAGCAACGAAAGTGGCGTCCGCGTCAACTCCTCGCCTCTCTCGCGACGACTACATCGTAGTAGTGAAACCTCGCGTTCCCTGCGAGCTACGCACATTCGTACCGGCCAATCGCGCGGGCGACGCCATCCGCAGCTACCTCGGCGACCGGACTACCACGCAAATTCAAGTGTGGCCGATCTAGGAACAAAACATCGTAGTCTGTAGCACCACCATTTTGCCTATGGCACAGCAACTCCTCGGGGACTTCCAGCTGCAAGTGGGGAATCAGCAGCTGCCCGTTCGGGGCCACGCCAAGGCACAAGGGGATACATGCAAGGGCGTCATCAACGTAAACGCTGCTGAAAGCCCGGAGAAGATAAAGTCAGAACTGCATTGGCCTCGAGGTACTATCCTCGCGGTCCGCAAACTCGGAGATTCCGCGACGGCGGTGGTGACTTTCGAGGGCACGAAGTTACCCCGCTTCCTCTTCTACCACTGCGTGGCGACATATATCCGCGCCTACAAGAAAACGGTCCCTGTTTGCACCAAGTGCGGTACCATCGGTCATCGACCACTTCTGTGTCCTCACACCGCTCCAACCCAGTGTGCCAAATTAGGAACCCCCACACATCTAGGTCTCAATGCCCACGACTGCCACCCCAAGTGCCTCCTCTGCCACGGCGCCCATGAGACTGGGACCAGTGGCTGCACGGCAAAACATCGAAAATATCGGAAGCACAAGCAGCCCTCAACATCTCCTCGACAGACCACCTCATGTTCGTCACAGCCAGACAGCAGCACCAACCTTCATCATTCGGCTCCACCACTCCACGCCGACACTCGGGCATTCCCACCGATCGAAGCACCAGTGGCGGTACCTCAGGTGAGCAGTTGGGCAGGGAATGCTGCTTCTAAGCCTCTCTCACCCCCTTCTGTCGATCCTCCTTCTCCCGAACTTGCGGCCCTTCACCAGCAAGTTGCGGTACTTCAAAAGCAAAATTTTCTTTTAAATAAACAACTCGAACTCTTAAATAAGCGACTTCAACCCCAACAACAGTGTACTGCAAGGCCATCCGGTATTGCCTCCTCTGTCCAGGCGGCTACGCCAGCTACGTCCAAGCTTAGTCCTCGCGCTAAGTCCACTCCCATTAAACCGCGGGTTCAAGCAGCCATGTGCACTCAAGCACTCGGAACCGGTGCCACATCTACTCCAGAAGCTCTTGAGGCTCCTGGGGCACCTCAGGTTCTCTTGCCCGCTAACCAAACTCTCCCTAGCGAATAGCGCGCCCCACGCATAGAGGAACGCCTCACGGGCGTCGAAGCTTCGATTAATCACCTCCTCACCAGCTTCTCTGTCCAATGCATTGTAGTAGATGTTACCAAGGCTATTCAAGCCTGGGCAATCGCCCAGTTTCAACCCAAGGCATCGTGTTCCCGCTCCTACTCGGTGAGCAGTGAGGGTACAGCTCCACGGCGTCGTCGTAAGGTGGCAACCACCACCCCGCCATCGGACAATCCGGCCTCCGTGCCCCTCCCTGCCTCTGAAGATTCCGAGTGGGACATGGAGGACCAAGTATAAAACCTAAGACAGTCACGATGGCTACCAATAGTACGTCCCGTTCAAACATTGCGTCTAAATTCGTGATCATACAGTGGAACCCTGGAGGCTTCGGGAACAGGCGAAAGCGTTGACATCTTTTCCTTTTCCTCAGCTCACTTGGCTCTCAGCCGGCCGTCTTGCCGCTCCAAGAATCTGGCCCTGCTCCATCCCTTTCTGGATACTGCTCCTATGTAGGCGGCACCACCACATGCCTCCTCGTGCATAAAGCTTACACGGTGATACAGATTGACCTCGATATGGATCTTCCGTACGACTACTGCATGATCTCAGTGCTGTCTCAGTGGAGGGGCCAACCATCAATACATATCTTAAACGTGTACTGTCCCCCTCGCTTTGCGAGGGCTTCGTTTGCGCATCTCTTCCATCGGGCGCTGCGTATAGCGGTCCGACAACCACTGGTGATTGTCGGAGACTTTAATGCCAGCAGCCCTCACTGGGGTTGCCACTACGAGAAGGCCTGGGGGAGAGAGCTCAAGGAGCTCATTTCCTCGCTGAGCCTGACGCTTCTTACCGATCCGGCACAACCCACACGTTCCGGGAACTCGGTCACGTGAAACACATGCCGTGACCTCTCCCTCAGCCGTCACATCCGTGACGCTACATGAGAAAATTTAGGCGAAACCCTAGGCAGCGATCACTTTTTACTCCGCATTTCGTTCACACCGCGGCAGAAAATGCGCCAACACTGGGGCCAAGCCCGTCTCACTGATTGCACTCAGTTCAGAATGCAACCATTCCCCGCCGTCCTCTCCTCGACCGAATATGCAGCGTGGGCATCATACGCCCTCCATATGAAACAAGCGAACACTCGCACCCTTGCAACCTCTAATTTCACTCCTGCAATCTATCAACACCTCCTACATCTTTGGCACACTCGCCGCGGGCTCGTAAGGCGCTGGAAACGCAACAAACTTAATCGGAAACTTCGCGCTCGCATTGAGGCGCTCACTGCAGAGGCGGCCGCATACTCCGCACAACTTTCCGATGCTAACTGGGCAGACACCTGTTCGAAGGCTGCAAACCAGATGAGCTCTAACAGTGCGTGGCGACTCTTTAGAAGCCTTCTCGATCCCTCCACCACCAGGGGAGAAACGCAACGCCAGCTCCACCGTGCTCTGCATGCCTTTCAGGGCACTACGGATGAACTGGCGCGAGAACTTTGTGACCGCTACATCTGCCGCACAATTGATCCCGCAGGCCCAGCACATATGTATTCCGGCACCCCTAACACAGACCTCGACGCCCCATGCACGCTTTCTGATTTACGATTTGCACTCACGAAAATACGACGGGGCACGGCCCCTGGACGCGACGGAATGACAGTATCGCTCCTGGCAAAGCTTCCCGACCAAGCACACCTCTCGCTACTGCACCTTATAAATTCGATATGAAACGGCTCTCCGCTTCCAACGGAATGGACCACATTGGTCGTGACATTCATACCCAAATTGGCAAATTCCGTTAGTATTGAGGCACTGAGAGCCATCTCAATTACGTCTTGCGCAGGTAAACTCATGGAAACCATGGTTCGCGAACGCCTTTCCGCCTACTTGGAGGCCAGGAGGACCTTTGCCGACACGATGTTTGACTTTCGCCCGCATCTGTCGGCGCAGGACGTCCTGCTCCAGCTTCAACACAATATCATAGAGCCGACTACTATGCGCCATAACGATAAAGCCGCGCTCGCTCTCGATCACCGCGGGGCGTTCGACAACGTCAAACACACCACTATACTCACTAAACTGTTTACCACAAACTGCGGGCAGAAGACTTTCAACTACATTTGCGCCTTTCTATCACATCGCACCACCTTCATTCTCCTTAATTCTACCGAACATGGCCCGTACTTATTAGGCACGTGGGGTACACCTCAAGGGGCAGTCCTGTCTCCTTTGCTTTTAAACCTGGTGACGATGAACCTCCCCTCTCTTCTAAGAGAGGTCGAGGGAATACAACACGCATTATATGCGGACGATATCACAATCTGGACCAACACCGGCTCCTTAGTGCAAATTGAAGAACGCCTGCAAAAGGCTGCCCTTCGGGTGGTGGACACCTACGCAGGTTCATGCGGCCTGGAGTGCTCTCCAGCTAAATCGGCTCTTCTTTCAGTCTCTCCGCTACCTCCACCTCAAATTTTTCTTCCGTCCGGGCCCGTCCCGTCAGTGCAAAATATTCGGGTTCTTGGCCTTCAACTCACATCGTCCTTGGATCCAAAGGACACAATAGCAGGCCTCAGACGCACCAGCGAACACGTGAGCCGCATGATACGGCGAGTTTCTACCAAGCGCGGCGGCCTCCGCGGGTCTCAGTCCCTCCGATTGGCCCAAGCGTTTGTGACCAGTCGCGTCCTCTACGCCTTGCTTACCTTCGCCTGCGTCGTCGGCACGAGCACCAGCTGGACGTCCTTCTTCGTTCAGTATACAAACGCCTCTGGACCTACCTATTGCAGCTTCCAACGGCCTATTCGCGGCTCTGGGGGTACACAACACCTTTGCAGAGATGCGCGAAGCTCATCGCGTTAACCAAATCAATCGACTGTCGCAGACGCCTTCAGGGTGCCGTCTTCTACACAGACTTGGCCTTAACCCGATATCTGACCAAGATCCTCTGCAGCCGGTACCAGAGCTCTGGCGTCAAAAGCTATGGGTGGAATCTCTACCCCGTAATATGAACTCCTACCTCCATCCTGGCCGTAGACTAGCACGCGCCGCGGCCCTTCATACGCGACACTCCGATCGTCCTGGTGTCTTCTATGTGGACGTCTTGGGTCCCTCCCCCTCGGGTCACTTCACGGCTGCCGTGATTACAGAGGGCAAACACGTAGATGGCATCTCCTTTCAAGCAGACACAGTAACGCAGGCTGAAGAGGTTGCCATAGCTTTGGCTGCCTCTCATACTGCCTCACGCACCATCCTGACGGACTCACGCTCGGCCTGTTCTTAGTACCTTCAGGGTTCCAATGCCCCGCTGGCGGCTAGCCTACTACAGGCAGCCTCTTGGCGCTTTAACCCGCATCCCATTCGTATAGTCTGGACCCCAGGCCACTCGGGCCTGCCCGGCAACGAGGCGGCAAATGCTGCTGCCCGCGCTTCGCCTGTCCGAGCCGTTGCCCCTCCATGTCCCGAGACGGAATCTGGCAATACCAACCTTACGCGCTTTCGCGAAATTTTGGCTTATTACCGGGCTTCGCGCCGCCTCTACCCGGACCCCGCACGCGGTTTGGAGAAAGCGGACGAACGACTGCTACGCCGCCTGCAGACGAACACCTTTATCAGTCCGGCGGTCGCCAGGCACTTTTTGCCGGAAATCAATGGCACCTGCTCGACCTGCCATGTCCTCGCCGACACATATCACGTCGTAGCATTGTGCCCAGTTAATCCCATTCCTTTCTCATGCCATTTTCCTATCCCAACTAGAGAGGCTTGGGAGGAGCACCTGCTCGGCTGCTCTACCTTGGCTGCACAACGCTCCTTGTTGGAGCGCGTACGGGCAGCTTCCAGCTCCACTGGCGTCCCGGAATAGGGTCTTGCCACTCTAGCAGGCCGATGGGCCACGTCGGCACTCTTGTAGACTTTTTCTGAAATAAATGTTTTTTTACCACCACCACCACCACCACCCTCTGATCAGCGCACGGTGCCTATACAGACCACGCACAACAGCCACTTCAGGAAGCAGATGCACTGCATCGCTTGTGTGACCTCTTCTGGTGGCAGACGGGCTGTTAGAACTGGCAATGCAAGATTCTGACTTGAAACAGAAACTTGTCGGCGCACCCTCCTAACGTGGTCCACGTTCTGCAGGAACGCTAGAACTAGAGTGTCCGCGTGTGCCACTTGGAGCGCGCGTTGGCAGTCGCTGAGACGCGCATTTGGCTTCGGACAAATTGGCGTTTGGCATTTGGCGTCGGAGAATGGACGGCAGGATATTAAAAAAGCGTCGCGTGTGCGTCAAAGGAACTCTTTCTTTGACCTTCGCTACGGCCGGTCGTGTCTCGTTTAAAGGCGCGTCTCTACGCTTGGCGTGCTGGACCCATGTTATTATGTGAAAAAATTGCGTACTTTTCATTTGAGCGAGAATTCTCCGAATAGTTCTCTCCGGCACCTGAGTTGCAGCCTGTGTCCGTGTCCTAATTCTCGGTCGCATTAACAGGTACTAGTACATCAATAGCAAGGCTGTTCAAGTACAAGAAGATTTCGAGGGGGAGATATCAGAAGACATCAACAAACACTTTCAACAAAATTTCAGATAGGATGACCTAATATATTCTGCGGTAGCTCTGTAATCATATCAACACACACTAGTCTTGGATAACAACTACATTCTTGCAATCACTCCAGGTGAAGGAAACAACCCCTTGAGTATATTGTTTGATGAACTTGTAGAATAACTCTAATTTACTCAAATTTACTTCGGAGAAATTCTACGGGTTGGTACCACTAAACAACCAACTTCTTCTACATTTTCCACAAGTGAAATTCGTAGACGCGACCATCAAGGTGTCGTGCCCGAAGATGTTGGTATTTTACACGGCAATGCAAGCACTGCGGTTTCAGATGAGTCATGGCCTGTCCGTAGCGTTTTCTGCAATGCCTGAGGCAGACGACATCACTCGTGAAATGCTTGAGCAAACCCTCGTTCCTAGAGTATGCCGTCAAAAATTATCTTGCTCTTTTGATGGAATGTTCTACTCACAGTCAATTATTTGTCAGCTTGGCCAGCCGACCACCATTCTCACTCTCTCAGCTTCTCAAATTCACTTGGCTAAACTTCTTTTTCTGCTTGCGCCCCTACAGAAGAACAACCCCAACCTTGAAACCAACCACACTGACATGCATACACTATCGTGCTAATCTGGTGAACAGTGATCCAGTCGTGTGAGCAATTCATTTCAACAGGCTAGTCAGTGCAGTCCTTTCCATACTACAGCATCGTAGGATTTCCCCATTCCTACCTTACAGATTTATCGATTTCTTTTAACGAATCAAATTTCAGCTCAGGGGAAGTGCACGCGGACTATATTCTCCTCTGGCTCCAGGGTACTGCTAACGAGGAATTCAACAGTGACATGCCTGAACGAATACGCATGGCCACGAAAATCATGACTTTGGACACGACTATACTAAAGAAAGAAGACACGCGAGTTCATAAACATACACACGCATGCTGCAATGATATCACAAATTGATGCTGCTTCGGAGCTCTCTTCTAGCCAATTGAACGTCATCTTGTCATTATTCCCTCCAACACTCCACTGCAAGCGGATAAAGAAGCGCTGGCACGTGTAGAAAGACTAAAAGAGAAGTTTCATATCAAGCACTAAGACCTCGAAGCCAGGAACCGCGGCACCATGCAGGAATTTCAGTGCCAGCACAACGTGCACTCTGAGCTAGAGTACCATATTGAAGACTGGCATGACACGACTAACGCTCTTGCTGAAGCGCACGCTGCAAGAAAAAAATTGATAAACGCTTAGATCGGCCATGTACTAGATTCAAAAAGTGACCTGCAAGTAATCTTAGACTGCTACTTATGGGGCTCTTACGTAGTTGATTACGTCAATAAGGCCAGAAGAGGCAGCTTGAAGTTGTACATGCAAGTCGCAGAGATATTGCAAGAGAAACATGACCTCAGGTACGCTGACACTCTACGAAGGCTTGGGGTACGAATGCTTAAGGTAGTCGACATGTCTTCGCAAGAAGCCGTTTGGTTTCTTCTAAGGCATGTCCTAATGTAGCAGGGCTGTGGGGTATGTACCTACTTGGTTTTCCGAGGAAAAGAATTGTGTCCGAAGGACCAGTGCGGAAATAGAGTTGGAGCAGCTGCTACCGCATTCCCACGATGCACGAAAAAAAGACATTATTAAACACTACGAGAACAGAGACGATGACTTGAAGAGCGCGTGCCTCACTGATTTCGCCTCGCAGTGCAACATCAGCAATTACCATCCACGAAATCAACAAGCTGTCAAACGCTACCGTTCGTAGAGAATTGGCAATGCTTGGAATTCCAAGTGCGAGCATGGCATGCTTTTTCTACCTTACCGCCAAGAAAACTTGCTTCTGGACGGCAACTCTTTTGAACACATTTACGATGCCCAACTTTAAGTGATCTGCGCAAAGAACGAAAGAGCACGCCATCAACATGGACATGGAATGACGACGAAATTTGTGCTCGGCAATCCTTCATAAGGCACACCACAAGCCACCAAACATAAACGCCAATGAACAAAAAATCAAGCGTAAATTGCAAATCTGCTGTTTTGTGGCGAGGCCGAACACGAGGCAACGTTAATGGGATGAAGTGCCCGTAACATTGCCATTGGAAAGTGCCGTTGGAAGGGCCAGACACCATACCACGAAATACTCTTACGAATTGATGCACCTAACAAACTCCGAACAACAGGAAATTCTGGCTGATGTGGTTCACAAACTCACCCCCCCCCCCTCGCGACTCGCTGTTTTTCAAGGTTTTCTTGATGGGGGTCGCCGGCTGCGGGAAGACATTTGTACTTCGTCTGACAATGGACATGTGCAATAGCTACTGCAACAGATCATAGGAAAGCGATCGCAATTTTTACGACCCTTATGCAACAACAGGCTAGGCAGCGGTCGCGATCGGTTGTGTAACTGTTCACGGAGCTTTCAAATTGAGTGCCACGGGTGATGGTGGTTTACGGAACAGTGACCTAAATTCCTTAGGCTAGCATTCAGAATCGTGAAATGCCTTATCGTGGACGAGGTTAGCGCGATGATCGCAGACATACAAGCTTAAATCCGTGACCACATACGGCAAACTACTGCCTAGCACAACGATTCCTTTGGGAGACTTGACGTTATCATTGGCGGCGATTTGCGTCCATTGCCACTCGTCAGGGCAAGTTAGGTATTCAGGCGCAGCAAAAGCCGTAAGAACATAGTGAATTCATAGGTCAAGTGGCATTCTTTCGAGTGCTCCTAGTCGTCAGACAGAAACAAGCAATATTATCTTCAGCTTTCACCAAGATTGGAGACGGTGAAGCGCTTAGAAACAATGAATTCAACATGTTGCACTCTCGCTTTGTCACTAAAGCAAAGGAAACCTAAAGGTGCCCAGAAGGTGTCCGCGTTTTTTACGTGAACTAGGACGCTGAAGCCTACAACCCACAATGCGCTGTAGAGAGTGTACCTATTATGCTGACCATTCTTGGTAAGAACACCATTTCGGGTAACCGAACTATGAAAGAGCGTCGCAAGGCCATCGAGAAAATTAGAAAATTGTCACTGACCGAGTTGAGAAACTTACCGTCAACAAACATTTTGTGCAATGGCAAGCCCTAGATAACAGTCAACATAGACGTAGTGGCCAGTGCTGAACTAGGCGCATGCGAATGAAATAAAACATTTTGGCTCAGATTCGACCGCGGTGCAACGGGAAGGCTTGCTTAAATGAAGGCGGCACCGTTGCGCAGTGTATTCGGAAGTAAAAACCATCAACCACGACTGGGTGCCTATCGAAAAACGCGTGGTTACCACAACGTTCGACCACAAGGTAGGCTTTGCGTGTAGGCGCAACCAATTTTTTTGTGGTCCAAGCAAGCGCCATAACAATATAAAAGTCCCAGGGAGGCATGCATTATGCCCTAATTTATGACTACAAGCTGCGTCATCCTCAGAAACTTGTGTACGTGGCACTGAGTTGAACCACGTCTATCAATGACCTCTACATCAGCAACGCTACATAAGCACCATTTCATTACGGTCCTGCATATCTGGATCGAGCATTGCGTGACGAATTGAATCGTTTGCAAAACCATCACCTTGGCACCATCATGAAACTTCGCTTTTAACTGCCCGACTAGCCTCGCCTGCTTTCGATCTGCTCGCTGAACGTGCCATCGCTTGCTGCGCACAGGAGGGACGTCATGCACCACCATGATGTGAGCACCCGTACTGTGCTTTTGGAGACGCGGGGTCTTCCACCGGAGATTCACGGATAGGGGTATTTCGCATCAGCTAGCAAATCGATACTCCGGGCACCGGGTGTAGCTATGTAGGACAGAGAAATTGATCGCGTACCCTATCCACGTGAAGGCGCACGAGGCGTCGACTTCTTCGACGTCTGCGCAGTACGCAGTTCTGAGGGTATCGTGATAGACTCAGTGTGCGTGTCAGCAGGCACACAACAAAGCCGGATTGCATGCTTCTTAGCCCAGACTTTCAATCCGGAACAGGACGAGCTGCTCATTGTAACGGGGCATTTAAACATTAACATGAACAGTCCGTGCAACGCCTGCATGGTTGACAGGTTGGGTACAAGTGGATCTCGGTATGACCTTAACTTGCGACAAAAACGTGTGCTCGTCGACCACTGGCTCTTGTTTGTCAAAAACAACGTGGTGCCCTTACTGTTACGGTGTGTGTCATTCGCTGCATACTTGTCAGATCTCAATGCCCACCTTACCGTTTTTCAATAAATGTTTACAATCAACAAGCACTACTTTTTTCAACATTACCTGACGACAGCCTTATCATCAGTAAAAGTCAGGTGTGCCAGAATTTTCAATCTCTATTAGCCTCATAATCAACTTTGTGTCATCTATCCAAAACCCAGATGTGTAGCTGTAAGATTATGTACGTTAAAATAATATGGTCACTACAGCCTAGTGTGCACTGTCTTAATTACAAAACCACCAAATTTACAGTGCAGTGTATGCCTAACACCTATACTTGCAATAGTGGCCCAGAGCGTCTGTCTCTGCGAAGCCCACTACTGATGCTGGGACAGTCTTGCCTTACCATGCAGGCCGGGCGCTTTTTATTTCTTTGCATTCAACGGCTGAACGCAGCCAATGTGAGCATTTTCTTAACGCCTATGCGGTAAAGTTAACCATGTGTGTTTCCACCGTTCCTTGTAGGATATGAAGTGTCAAGCACCTGTGGCACATACCCACCTACCAGTGGCACATAGATGTGGCCTATAGATACCACACATTGGTGTGGTACATAGGTGGCACATAGGTGTAAGCTACTGTCTAGAGAAAAATGTTTGACGACGTATGCGACAGGATTGTGCAGTATGCATGTCAATATCAGCGAGTCCTATTTGTCAAAACATCTTTTATTTACATTTTTTTTACCCCAAGGTAAAGGGGTGATCACAAAAGCACCCAGTCTTAAGATGAATGAACTGATAAACAAACAGACAGACAGACAGACAGACAGACAGACAGACAGACAGACAGACAGACAGACAGACAGACAGACAGACAGACAGACAGACAGACAGACAGACAGACAGACAGACAGACAGACAGACAGACAGATAGATAGATAGATAGATAGATAGATAGATAGAAAGATAGATAGATAGATAGATAGATTGATAGATAGATAGATAGATAGATAGATAGATAGATAGATAGATTGATAGATAGATAGATAGATAGATAGATAGATAGATAGATAAATGCGTCAAAACTTCTTGGAGTGCGCAAATAGTTGCTTTGCGTTTACGGCTAAGCTTGCTTTAAAATTCTCACAGGTAAAGAAATAATTTTTTCCCTTAGTGACTGTTTATCACAGTCTCTTTTTATTTCCTTTTAGCAGGTGTCTCACTCGTCACCCAGCCTGTTCAGCTTTGTTGGGGAACGAGAAGCAATGAAGTTCAGAGGGGTTCATATCTAGGCTCGTTGGTGAGATATCATTTTAACGTTTGATGTTGCGAGTGTCGTGTTTCTTCTTGCCAGTTTGTTCCGTCCTATTTGCGCTACAACACCATATGTTAAAATAAGAAGCAATGAGACCATTTAGCTACAAGGCGCTCAAAAGCCGACTATTTAAAACACACCCACCATTGAAAATTAAGATGCGGAGCGAGACTTCAAACAGTGAAGCTGCTGGAAGCAATGGAGTTTCTTGGTAGGTCCAAAGTTTGAACATGGCAATGGCGACGCTTTTATATGAACTTGATTTTTTTGTGTATACTGCAGGTATTTCAGGCGCATGAGCAGGAACAGTGTTTGTGAAGAAATTTTTTCACTTCATAGCTTGAAAACAGAAAACTACTTGCACTACTCAAGTAAACTGTCAACATGTGTATCTGTAGGTCTGAGTAATTCGCCTCATTACAAACAAGACAAAAAAGAAGTCATACCATACTGAATCTGGATCAACTTATTAAAAAGTTCACGTATTTCCCAAAAAATCGGCGTGGACTAAGTACTCAAATTTGTGTCGACTAAATATGCACGTACGAAAATCTCTATTCTCTTGTTATTTGTGTTCTTAAAATTGCTGCTATTGAATAATCGAGGCAGCAATATGGGCTTACAAGCGTTGTTTTATGTAATGCGAAAGGGAAAGTACGCTTTTCTTAGACCGGTCCTAAGCATGCCAACTGTAAGTGTCAAGTATGGTAGAAGTAGAACGATGAGCACATAATGAATTTCGACTGTACAAATCAGAAAAAAATATTTTTAAAATTAGAAATTTACGCGGTTGAACTATTACCAGTGTTGTCTTCGAGAGTGCCAAATTCACTCATTTTAATGAAAGCATATTTTCCTTCTTTCAGCAAAAGCAGAGCTATCTATATAGAAGTTGATAGGAAACTTTAGGTCTGTTTTTATCACGGAGTGGCTGCCTCACACCGCAATACGTAAGAACTACTTGTTGATATTGAGCGCTCATCCACTTTTTTTTCCTTTTCGTGTGGGTGATCCGTATAAGAACCTTGGTATTATCATGGACTCCGAGAATGTATAAGGTTTAATGAGTACCTATGTCTTGAGTGTTCTCAGGTTTTGTGCATCTCGCATGATTAGCAGTTATTATGTAAAATTAATTTTTTGCTAAATTATTCAGAAAAAAATCAGCGAAAAGCCTTGTGTCGTCAATGAATCCTATGAATGGTCTTTCAGGGTTGTTGAACAGTTCCTCCCGGCAGCCGCGCCTCCTTCGTTTATAGTGCGTCGATTTGGAGCATTCTGGAGTCCATTTCAACACACTGCGCTTCTGCGCCTAAAACTTGAGTGCTGTTGATTTCATATGATCTGTCTTTTTTGGTTTCCTGGGGGGCTTTTTGTATACTTGTTTTTTTCGTCTCTTTTATTACTGAACTTGTGGATCATCAACCAGAATT
Organism: Rhipicephalus microplus; assembly: GCF_013339725.1. Taxonomy (NCBI): domain Eukaryota; kingdom Metazoa; phylum Arthropoda; class Arachnida; order Ixodida; family Ixodidae; genus Rhipicephalus; species Rhipicephalus microplus. Next base: position 113,611 of record NW_023610877.1, read on the forward strand.
GGCAGCTTAATTTATTAAATTAACCAAGAAGCACAAAAGTGTCGTCTTGAATTTGGTCTGCTGAACCGCTGTGTAACATTACAGTTTAGCTTTGCAGTTTTTGTGTGGAAATTAGTTCTAATCAACGCGTGACACGCCTAGCATGAAATGAATAAACACTGGAACAAACAAATAAAAAAAACAGCAGCACATTACCAGCAAGAGCTGGAAGGGTGACCTCACAGAGCCTTTTTGAACACTCATTAGGTAACTGCTACAAGCCCACTTCCAACGTACCCACTACGCCATTAATCATCATACTTAACGTACGTAGTAGGCGGGCATTCACCATGCCAGTCTTCGTCAATTTTGGTGAAGCGTGGTGCCCGCTACACACTTGCAAAAATTTTGTGCAATTTTAGATGCTGTGACTGATGACGACAGATTATGTCTGAAGCTTTTGTGGTGAGTTGGAGCATTCAGTGATCCACTTGTTGTAGAATTCACATTGTGTGACGCCTGGATCTCCCTTTTCTGTTTTAAAACCTTTAGTGTTCTTAATAATGTGATTCCTTTGCCGACTTCAGGGCTGCCTAAACCCGATTTGCAACGGAGTGCCAATTACCGGTGTCGCTCTGTGGGAAATGCTTATCATGCACGCTGAGAACCTGGTTTTAAATTCTATTGTGTCCTTAGTGTTTTTTTTATTTAGCCACTTCCTCTCTTAATCTGCCTGATAGTGGTTACGGGGGCAGCGGCGGACAGCTGCGGCGCCCACGACCTTTGTTGTGATCCTGTAAGGGATTTCGCTGTAATATACTCTATAGTCATCTCATTGAACTTTCGCTCGGACGAAGTAGGGACATTCGTAAATACCCAGAAGTTGTTACGCAACAACTCAAGATAGCCGGAGTGAAAAAGCTATGATAAATGATCCAGACGTGCCACGCAGGTGCTTCAACCAGCAGGAGTAAAATTCTGGCACAAAGTGCTACACTTGCGCCACGCAATCACTCCGGCCAGCAGCAGTAACAACGCAACAACTAATGTTCGGAGGTCTGGAGGAAAAAATCACTCCGAGAAAGAGAGGTTCATTAGAGGACAGACATCTTGCTCCCACGTGGGAGTAATTGATTTTACTGTGTGGTGATATGCGCAAGTGTAAGCACTCTTCTCTAGTGATCTCTTTATTGCGAACTAGTCGGGGTTCAGCCACTTATAGTGTGACATGTTAATCTCTTGTCGACGTTGCTGGGAACATGATGCTGACAAAAATAATTGTTAGGTGTTTGGTTGTTGTTTTGCGCAACAGATATGTTTCGCTTCTAAGTGCGAGAGTGCAGGTCCAATACCCCGCTTGTAGCAAGGACCAAGATATCTTGGAGCATTGCCTTATGCGAAAAAAAGCAAATAAAGAAAGAAGAAAGAAATAAATGAAGAAAAACAGCCAGTCAGACTTGCATACATCAAGCTTATCATGCCGCCATTTTTCTGTTGTGGAAGAGCTCCCAAATTTTAGCATTTACGAATGCATTTATCTGTTTCAGCACCTGGTATACGGTGCTCTTTTCCCAAACATATTGCTGTGTCTCATTTTTTCTAAGAGTACAGCACACCAAAATAGCGATAGTCTCACGGCAGAATGCACTCATATAAAACGACATATTGGAGGTGGTATTTCTGCAATGCCGGTTGACCCCTCTGCAATTGCATAAATTAAAGCGCTGTAGTGCAGTGGAACTAGGGCATCGTATTAAAGCGTTGCACTCACTTTTTCTTGCAAACAACATTTCGCCCAACCGGATGTGCAGAAACTGGTTAGAAATCTAAGAGGCTGCATAATCGATGCGCATTCTAAACAGCGGTGTTTTATTCAAACGAGCGGCATTCGTAAGGCGTAGCTGTTTTTTATTACTTTAGCCGAGATACCGGCATCTCGTTCTTCATACTTGTGACGGCGATTTGGATTTCGCACAATAGCCTCGTTTGATCCATCCTCCTTAAACAGGGAAAGAGTATACGACGGCATTCATTCATTTCTGCCTTCAATACACAATACTGTGGAGCGAATGCAGTTGTTTTTGGACTTCACAACACACAGCCACGAATGGTGGTAACGAAGCTGCTCGTGTGGTTGCCGCTCAGGCGAGGGCTCAACTATTCCTGGAACAAATTAAGCCACACCCTAGACGACTGAATAGCGACATCCAAGCGCAAGTAGATTCGGATTATTCCGTAACTTTGAATGAGAGACGCTAAGGTAGCACGTTAATGGTTGCATTGGATTTGGAGTTTAAAACAAGGCATGACGAAGCGTAAAAGAATGCTACGCTGTTTCATCGACATTCGTGTCATGACGCGTAGTTAAACTTGGATAATGTTTCTTTTACATGGTTCACGCAAAGACCTTGTCTTACTTGGCAAAAAAAAATAGATGTCATTTATTTTATTTATTTTTTATTGCTAATTGTAGTCTCAAGTGCCTTTTTGTATTGTTAAACAAACTGGCGGACGGTTTGATTTCGTCGCGATGTTCACCTAAGTGAATTTATTGTTCTTGAAAATTTAAGATTACCCTTATAAGCACGTGCTAAACATTGTGTTTTCATACAAATTATAAAAAAGACACTTACAATATTTAAATTTAGAACTACATTCCAAGAATTCATGCAGATCTACCAAGATTTCATGGCTATAAGTTAAAATATTTTGATTTGGTAAACTTCAGCATAGCCTTCTTTAAGGAATAGCACATTTACACAATTACCCCAGTTCGTGGTCTTCCATTTAAAGCGCCAACAGTCTACTCGAAATAACAAAAAGGGCTAAGAGAAATTTTGCTGTGAACAACTCTTCCTCTGAATCATTCGGCCAACTACTACTGATTTTGCACGCTACAAACGCATGACCTTGCGTATTTTTGCGAATACAATGCTCACGAGGTTTTTTTTTCTTTTGTCTCTGCCGAAACTGCCCCTAATGAACCACCACCATTTGTTCCAAAGAAATGTTTGGGACAGTAGAAATAGAGAACAAAAATTCATTTGCTAGAGTCGTAGTGTTCTATTATTAATTATTAAAATGCTTTTAAAAATATACAAGGGCAAACGAATGAATTTTTCACTTGAATTAGATTCTGCACGATTCATTTATCTAGCCCAACAAGTCTCCAAAGGAACCCAAGTCTTTGTCGTTCTTGATCTGGAAAATCTGCAAAGAAATTCAGGCAGCGCCAGAGTATACCTTGAAATACACACCTAGGAAAGGATACTCATAAAATGGTGCTTCATGGTAGTTCCAGTCAAAACAGTTACTCCTAAGCTGTGTATATTACCGGGTGGACGCCAGGTTACACAGCATATGACGCAATATCTCAGATACATCACGGGTGAGTTGTTGCGAGACAACATTAATGCAGAACTTGACAATATTATCTGAGGTTTATTGTCCCACAACCACGATAAGATCATGAAAGACGCCGTAATGCAAGACTCCGGAAATTTCGAAGTCCTGCGTTTCTTTAAGGTGCACTTAGGTCTACGCAGATGGGCCTCAAACATATTCATTTCCACCGAAAATGCAGCCGCCGTTACAGAATTAAATTCTATGGCATTTGGTTTAGCAGTTGGGCGCCATAACTGTTACACTACCGTGGCGGGGCATGAATCTAGAACTTGAAGGTAGTGGTCTGTATACTGACTTCAGCAAATGGGTTGCAATATAACGACCTTTTTTTTTCAAGGGAACAAACATATATCTCTTGTAAAAGACCTTCGTTTTGTTGAACACGCCTCACGATTTCGCAAGAGTCGGCTGACTCTACTCCCTGCATTCTTTACGATGGTCATTATACGCCACTCCTTGACTCGCTAAAAATCTGAGCCAATGGAGTAAAAAAGTTCACCGAGTTTTTCAAGGCATGTTTTTCTCGCGAACAGTAGCGGATGTCTTGGCGAAAAAGCGGCAATCGGGGTGCAAGCCCCTTGAGCGTTCGATATCTGGGAGCAAGGGGCCATGAATCAGCCAACATAATACTTGCCGCTGTGTAAATGATTCTTGCTCCCTTACACCAGCAAACTGCCACGGTCGAGTGAATATTTATGGGCGCTACAGAATCTCTGCGATGAATTACCCAGTTTCTGTGCGCTGCATGCGGCGCTTGGTTTACGCACTTGGGCAGCAAGTTGGTATTGTTTGTTTTGCTTATATTGAGACGACCAAAATGGGTGTAAAGCTGGCCTTTTGTTATAAAGACCGTGCTCTCTGGCAGATGTCTGGTGCCATGCTATGCGCTTTACGTTAGTTGCCGTTCCCTTGAATCATTGTGTTAGGTCGTTGACTTGCTTCTGCGACTGAAACTTTTTTTCTCTTTTCCGGCCATTATTCTTTGACTACAGAATGTGTAGAAGATGAAGCCAATTGACAACGATTGGTATGTAACAAAATTCTAACTAAATTCAAAGTTTTCCGTCATCTGTTACTCCAACCGTTACTCAAGATTGAAATATCTTGTGGTGGTGTGTATAAGAACGTGCACATGGCGTACGCCTTGGGGGGGGGGAGAGGGCGTTTTGAACGAATTCAAACAACTGCCTAGTGTTCAATTGTAAACAAATAATAATGACTAAGAGAGAGCAGTTAGTGGCATCAATAGGTGCACATGGCACACGTCTATAGAAGACGCCTAACGTGCGACTTAGCAATATGTTTATTACACTGCTCTACTTGTGACCCAAAAGCCTCGACTCCTATTTCGACGATAGTGGTTTCATTTGCATAAGGAGAAATGCTCGCGGCATGCGTGCTGACCGGTGTCAGTCCTCGGCGCAGAAACACCCCATAATCAACTTATCTGGGGCCCTCCGCTTCCGCGTCTTCTTCATAAATACTAATTTGGCGTGATTGTAACCGCACATGTAATTATCAGACGACGCGTACTGTGTGCCCCTGCTGCTATCGACTGCTGCTCCCCCTCGACTACCATTCATGGTAGTGAACGGCCTGCATGAGATGGGTTGCCTGAATGCTTTAGCAGGTGAGCGGGTGGCTTATTAAAGGGACACTTTGCCAAAACTGAGAAAAATTACCTAAAGTTGAAAATTTTCACAGAAGAGAAAATTGTCTTTATGAACAGTTCGTATATCGTACTTCTAGACACCGGCTTGTAGTGACACCATATCTTTAACTAGCCCATTTCACAGAACTTCCAGCGTCGACGACGTTGAATGTGAGCCAAAAATAACGTTCTTGCCAATGTTCAAAAATCAAGAAACATGCAAATAAAATAAGTAATAAACATTTCCAGGTGCGAGTGAAGATCAAAACTAGGCCATTTGCGGTTGATGAACGGATATTGTTTGCAGTACATACACAAGAGAGAACTCTCGCGGGAATGTGGATGGGAGCTGTACCGCATGGTGGTTCAGCCTGCATGAGGATGATCAGAAAGTAGGTATGTATCTTTACTTCTTTTCTTTGGCTGAGGTTTAAGTCTGTGTTTCCTGCCTTCGCTTTGTAGCGAGAGGAAGTTCAGCAATTCATTCAGCAGTTCCACGTCACCTTAACCTTTGAGGCTCACCAATTCAAACAAGGTCACACATTTACAACTATTCATTTTTTTTATCAGGAACTAACGCCAAAACAAAACAGCAAGCAAAGCCACGAGTCTTTCAAAGACGCAAGCTCGAAAATCAGGCAATCCGAGTACTACCCATCATTGCCGTGCTGGCTGAATGGTCGAAGTGCCAGACTTGCCATGAGTTATTATTGGGAAACTTCATTGATCAGCGGAAAAGAGCCTATAGCAAGCGAAAGTCGTGCCAAGCCTTTCCTTTTTTTCACCCTACGTTGTGTCATTAGGCACTATAAATATATCACGCCGTTGTAGTCGTAACGGGCCCAACAATCAAATTGGTAAAAATTGAATCTTTGCACGTGCAAGGCTCTCCCAAGTAATGGAAGTAACAGTCGCATTAAGCTTAAAACAGGGATTAGACTTGTCGTGCGTCGGCGCGTATTATAGTAGGCTTCATATTTATCGCTGACACTTGCCACCGTTTCAACACGCGCCAAATATCATTCTTCAATTGAGATCAACTCAAGTAAACCTGCTAGACGTTTTCTCTTGAATAACCCGTGGTCTCTGCTGTGCGGTAAGGCGTGTAACAATTGTAGACTCTTAAGACCAGTGACCATGAAGAAAGGAAAACGCGTACGTGTGCTCATAATGAAATTCTGCTGTGAAAAATAAACTGCAGCGAAGTAAGCACTTCATAAAAGCTTAAACAAGGTTATCTGATAATTGGTAATAGTCTTTACAGGCGGATTTCTTCTGTTTGTTCTTTTTCTTCTGTCAGAAAAGCTCGAGTTGGGAAGTGCCTTGAAAAGTTTGAAAGTTCCTTGTACTGAAAATTAAGTGATTAATGGTTTGGTTGGATTCAAGAACCGCTGTTGTGTACGCTGCCCTCATAAGGCTGCATCAACAAATTGTGATAATAGAGCCACTTGGTCACTTGGGTGTAATGTTTTGTTGCTATATTGCTGCGACTGCGCTTTCACTTTATCCATATCTTGAGAAGTTTCTAATACGTGCCCATATTTATGAAATAAAATACAGATATAAGGCTTGACGCAATGCGTGCCGATGATGTTTTTGGATTTACGATTTCAGTTAAGTGACCTAGAGAAAACGTGTAGATGCATCCTCCGTCGTATTTCTACTTAGAGATGGATGAAAGAATAAATGAAATTTTTACTACCCATGTGCTGATTTCAGCTTTCATTGAAACTCTATGAGGCCATACTACGATATACTACAGACATACATAGTGCTGCAATCGCGCTGGAGGCACTGCTTTCTGGTACCATAGTCATCGTTCTGTCACATTTGTTTGTTTTCATCTGCTCCGTCTCCTATCTGTGGCCTTCAGCCGATGAAAAATAGCGCAGTATTTACACTCCGAGGGCAAACTATGGGCAGTCGTGTTCACCAGCGTGGGTTTCTCTTTCATGCATTTGTCATTCCCAGTTGCTTATATCAGTCGACACGTGGCGACTTTGATTCGAAATCGATTGCGCTTTCAGGGAGTCTGGAAGCCGTTGCTGGTTCTCAATCCTTGTGGGGACCTAACACTTTGTTTCGGTGGTATGCGCTTTGTTCCTATGTATTCAGCTATGGGTGTTAAATTTTTTTTGGTAATGATATTTTGTATTTATCACATGGTTCATAACATAAGGACGCGGAATGCCCTATGCAATATTTCCTTCTTGTGTGCATTTACAAATATCGGATGTTGTCCCTTGAATACATAGGCCGGCAAACTATTTTGAGCTCAGTCAAACTCACCCGAAAAATATATTTCTAAAACAATTATACAGGTGCTCTCATTAGATTTTTGCTTAAGACATCGGCGTCATGTGCCGGATATGTATGTGTTTGGGTTTATAAATTGCGCAAAGGAAGTTGAATCAGGAGAAAACAATTTCAAAGCACCACACCGACAAAATAAACCAGCGACGCCTTGCTCCACAGAGCACTGCGTTACACAGCCTTAACAGTTTTGCTGGCTAATGGTCAAGCTATATAAGTGATAGCCATAGTGAAACACATAAAATTTATTCTGAGCATTCGGCCAGGCACCATGCAGCCTTTGTGAAAGATGAGATTTCTACATTGCCCTACATAGATAACACATAAATACATACACACACTCTCGCCAGTCGTTGTATGATGGGAAGGGGAGGGGCGAGAACAACAACAGCAGCAATAAAGGTGAGAGAGAGAGAGAGGACATATGAGTGAGAGATAGCTGAGCGCCACCATCTTCCAAAGCCTTTCTGCTCCTAAAATTGTTTTGCATTTCCTCTATGGGAGTAAGAGGCACCTCACAAGGTTTTGTACAACCTCCTCGATCGGCTCACAGATTACTAAGCTACGGTGTCTTTTGATAACGTCATCACGTGACGTCAATAAAAAGTAACAAATATTGCCCATCTGACCTTATATGTTGACGTCGAACGCGTGATAATTTCTTGCGTCACTGGAGTTGACTCTGACGGGAGACGCCAACGCGAGACACCAGCCAATATTGTTGTGTGATGAGGAATGATAGGCTTCCACCTAAAAGAGTTTCGTAAATCGCTTTGACGCAAGGCAGGCGCCCACTGCAGAGGCGAAACATCACAGTTTGTACCTCCGTTGGCGATGTTCTTCAAGCGTGGGTGGAGCTGCCAACAGTGCAGCACGTGATGTCAGCCTGGAAAGCACTTTCTTTAGTGAATACTCGCGTTCTGTCATAGTGGTTGTGTGAAATAGTACAGACTTCTGAAGGTGATCAGTAGCCAACCGAAGCTTTCGCCTGGCTAACCATATTGTGTTTCATAGCATTATGTCATTTCTCTCTAATCTACACTGCTTTTTTTTTGTGATGAACCTACGCATGGGTATTTCACAAGGCGTTCTGCAACTCTGCGGAAGTCTCTAGGTCAGACCTCATTTTTAGGCGTCAAAAGCGTAATGAATAGACGTTGAAGCTGCATAATCTTAATATAAGAAAACATTATATATATATAGATTTTGGCGTCCTCGCAAAAATGCTAACAGCGTCACTCTCATCTCAGCAATACAAGTAACAGTCCTGAAAATGCAAATATTTTCGTCGTCTGCTTAGTAGCAAATTCGACACCACCTGACCTAAAAACAAATCAAGCGCTGACGTGTTGAAGAAACCCGTTAACAGGAGTTGTGTGCGTGAGCCGAGATTTTACAAGTGGACTATCTTCTTCGAAGGTAGCAGAAAACAGCCGCAGTATGTCATTCTTCTGTGTGAGCATAATATCACACATCTCTTTCATAATTATTTTGAGTAAGCATGCTTCCACTTCTTATCCTACATGGGGACTTCGTTAGATTCACTGATGCTGTTAAGGAAGAACACGTGTCATCTTCGTAAACAAGCACCAAAAAATGAACCATCTCTAGTAGTAACTAATGTCATGAACATACATCACGCGCAGTGACTTGTCTTAAGAACTCACGTGACCACTTCGCAATTTCCCGCCGAAGAACAAGAATAAAAACACGCTGATTTCGTGAATGTCTGCCAACAACCATTCATATTGCGCGTGCCGCGGCAGAAGCAAACATCTCAAAACATTGTTTCACTCTTTTAAGTGAAACGTTCTGGCAAGTTTCCTGTTTTTTATGAAGTAAGATATTGTTTCATCAACATGCTTGGAAGCTCGAGACAGCAAGTATACCGATAGTCTCTTAATTTGTCTTTTATAGAATGAACGTCAGGATGAACAGCTTTGTTTTTTAAATATGTGGCCTGCCTAAAACATCTTCATTCCTGCTTAAATTTTACGAACTATAACCGCATCATCGTGTGTACCTTTTGAAGTAGCACTTAGTGTCGTCTATCATAAGTTGACATTAGTTTCCCATAAGAAAACCTAAATTTGTTTCTGTCGGAGGTAGTTGGTTTCAGGACTCCAATCTTGAAAGCCATACCTTCCCTCCGTACAAATGCACATGTGTGATTACCATACAACCTGCGTAATATTGTTTGAATCTTGTGGTAATACACTAATATAGATAACGGCTCCTTTTTGTAAAAAAAGAGTCTCCTCAGTTATATTTGTCGGAGAACGGTGCTCAATTCGAATTCTATGCGTCATTTGTGGTTCGCATGACGGTAGGCGATCTACTTCAATGTAGCCGACACACCAAACGCTTTCCTTTTGTGCTCATGCTACACCCTCAAAAAATCCTTGTGAAATGCTTGCAAGAAATGTTCAACAATATCCAAGGTAAACTGTCCCAGCTGGCCTAAGGAAGAGCTGGGAAAAAATGTGATTCGAAAAGATAAATGTTTGAGAAGTTGTGACTCCGCATGATTCCTTCACATTATAATGAATTTTTGATGGCTGGCACGTATTCCGGCAAAGCTTTACAATCACGGCAAATCGCAGCAGTGCGTCATGCGTAGAGGTGCATTCCGCGATCCTAACGTATGTGTTGACCTCGCGTTGACAACATTATTATTCACGTTAATTTATCGAGTTTCTATATGCTTTCGCCTAGCTGTTCTACTATCATTGACGTTAGCAATCAATATAACATAGAGAAAAGTGGTCTAATTCATTCGTTGGACAGAAAGCTGAGTGTTTTCTTTTTTTTTCAGAGTACGGGCATAGTCATACTGCTGCTTCATTTACCTGCCGGTTTAGTTGCATTAGAGCATATCCAATCCCTGTTGACGGCTGTTACTTGTAACTTGTAAATAGCATTGATTAGCTTGTAAATAGCATAGCACACTGCACCTGCATAGAACGTTCGTTTTAACTGTTCGTTAGAAGAAAATTGTTCCACAAAACACGCTTTCGGCTTGCGTGTATCACGGAATGTGAGTAAATGACACAAAAGTGGTGGATTAAGGAATATAAGAAAACAGCAGGAAAACTTATACTTCTCAGATATTTTCAATGCCCCTTCGCCTCTCGTGATTTTTGACTGCCTCGGTTGTCGACCCTACTGCTGTGGCAATCATCGAGTAAACCTCACGTCTTGTATAGAATTAGAAAAAAAAGGCAGTCCTAATAAACACAGGTCCAGGAGACGAACCAAATGTACATGTTCATTTTTTATTTGCTTCTTTTCGTTCAATCAATGCTCCGCATGTCTCAGCGTCGATATAATTACTGGAGTCATTAGCGTTGCGCGATGGAAGGCAGAATTATAGACTAGGTTATATACGCAAGTACGGTGCTTCGGCCGTTTTTTCATCCTACGCCCAGTAATCATCGAATAAACGTCATTGTTTTCCATCAAGCAACATTGACCGACAAGAAGCGTCTCAATGAGAAACTTAGGAGCAAATGTTCATTAGGAAAAATCATATATATATATATATATATATATATATATATATATATATATATATATATATATTTATATATATATATATATATTTATATATACGCGGTACTTACACCCACAAAAACTCAATATTTACTCAGGTATGTCAATAGATCTGGTGATGCCACTAGGAAGATTCCCGGGGGAAGCACTTAAGCGAGTTTTTATTTGCGCACACATGGGCGCATGTCTATGGCAAACAGGATGGCAAACAGGATTCCTAGGCTGCATGGTGCAAATGAAGATGAATCCAAATGGTATGTTGAAAACCATGTTTTAGAGAAGGCATACTAGCGATCACGAACATAGCAAATGTACTTGCCATCGCCCCTGGCATCGCAAGTTCGGAAACCTTTTACATCGGATGTCTCTAGCTCCCCTCATCTGGCAGACAACACTTTAGTCCCTCTAGGTGCGGGACAGTAAAGAAAATTGGAGCGTGGTGGGGTCGGAGGGTGGTTCAGCAAAGTTTCGCGTAACGATGAAGCAATGCCTATCCTGAATGTTACATCAATAAGTCATGGTGAAACGAGATTTCACCTGATGATTCAAGAAAGGTAACAATACTGACTTCCAGAAAATTTAAAATCCGAATGGCGTTGCATATATGTGAAGATATTCTCAAACGGTTATATTTCAATTATTGGTACTCGCATCAGATGCCTCACACAACCAGTAAATTCGGAAGGCTTTATTCGGCTGATTGAGCCACTTCGACTGCCTTTGCAGCAGGTTAAGATGGACCTACCGGGGCTGTTCGCAACTTCGGCATGCCGTAATAAATGAATCACCGTAGCTAACATTTACCTCACCCACTACTGCAAGCCAAGTGCCCAACCCAAAGGCATTGACACCGATGTTGACAAGATTTTAGTTGAGAACATTGTCCTGCATCAAGGCGCTCCAGAGGTCCTCTTAACCGATTGAGGTGCAGCATATATAGATGACCTCACCGGAGTGGTCTTCGGATGCCACCAGACAAGTCACTGCTACACCATCGCGCACCAACAGCAGACCAGTGTTGCTACTGAACGTCAAAATTAAGACCATGCTATGCATGTACTGTCGTGCTCATTATTACTGGTTACAATGGAGCACGTGACCTTCCTCGTTTTAAGAATGCGCATAGCTTCCACTGATCATTTTCTGCTACAAAACGCGTTTGATTCACGTAGGTATGACTCTAAACATAATAGTATATTTATTTGTTGAAAAAAAACATTTGGTCAAAGCCATTCACAGCTCCTAAACACGTGAGGCCATGCGCTTCCATGTTGCAAGTCACATTGAAAGCACCTCTACGTTGACGTCGAACAGAAGACGTGTGATGCCATCTTTTCGTAAGTGACCTGTGCGTACAAGACGGTCATTCAGGAAACAAGGAAAATTATGACATAAAATTCAGTCTACGGAAAAAACTCGTCAGCTAGGCTAGGAGCCATGCTATACACCCAACGATCTCGACAAAAAAAAACCGTCGACGTGGCTATCTTCATTGCAGACACGTGCCTACGTGCAGCAAAAAGAAAATACAGCAAAATTAAACATCTTGGGAAAGAAATTATTGTTCAATAAATAAATCTCCACCTATCACTCTAAGGTTCCAGAGGTACTGCTAGAAGTTTTGGGTAGAGTTCTGACGTCTCAAATATGCAGACAGGCAGACAGAAGTATGGACGGACTTACACTTCGTCCCCTTCATCATCATTCAGTTTTGGATACGATGTCAATATTTTCACTTCCTCGATTTTCAATTGCACCAACCAGAGCAGTGGTATTATTGTTGGCATAAATTTTTGTACAATGGGTCTTTTTCTCCCTGTTTCATTTTTTTTGAAAAACTCTGATAAGTTATTGTGTTGGAGATTAGGAGCTGAGCAAGGAGGATACTGCTTTCTCCACCACGGAGGATATGAAAATAACAGTGCCGCCGGGACTGATTTACATTCCGTGAGTTCAAGTTTGATAGCTCATTAACTTGTTTGTGAGCTTAATTTACAGAAAAAGCAAAGGGAATGTACTTCTTTCATGACGACACAAAATGATCTAGTGGTAGCGGTGCCACCCAGAATGTATTGTTTATTTTCTTTGGGCTGGTGGGTATTTTCTTTTTCATGGCTTTACGTCAATGCAGCTTATGGCACAAAAGTTAACGAGTGTCATGTGCTCAAGCGTAAAGGAGTATTTTAGCTTCCTTACGCTTTAAAAAATGCGAAAGCTTCCTAGAGAAATACTCAGGAATTGTCCAGCCCTTGTATTTTGAACAAACAAATGCAGTTTCCAAAGGGTATTGCTGGATTACATCTAAACAGAAGCGGACTGGACGTTGCCATTTTGCTGTCGTTCAAGAAGTTAACGCATCTGGGTGTGCCGTCATGACTCAGCTTAAACTACAAGAGCACCAGAGGTGAGCTTAACGCATTTGCCACTCGCCCGGTGTTGAATAGGCAAGTCAAATTCCTTCCCTGCCCTCTTCGGTATCGGAAAAACTTGGAGCCGGAACATCACACCACGCAAACGGATCAACACACCATCCACACGCAAGGTTACATTAGCATGACATGCCCATGCCAGGTCGTGCACGTAAGCGGTGTCGTTTCAACGTTCTTGGTATGGTACTGGATGTTTTTGTGGGATGAATCTCACTAAGCGCACACGTTTTGAGAGGCTGGCAATAATTTGTATTGTTAGTAAAATACAGCGTTCAACCACTCGAGAGTTCTAAAGGACGATGCACTAAAAACACGTCAAGCCTTTTGATCGATGGCACCAGCACGGTATAAGAACGACGACAATACCGACGCATATGAAATGGAAGCAGCTTATTTTCGCATCTCGCTCTATGTGAATTTAAATAAATAACGCGTAGAGATTAAATTTGCTTGTCTTATTATTTCTCTAAACAATGGTACTTATTTCCGAGCAACAGATTGCACAAATAACAGATGTCGCTTCGAATAATTTACGCAGTATCACATACTATATTGATGTACGCAGGACCATTTCGCAAGTTATACGTCACCTTTAAAATGGAGGGGCGCAGGCCCGTGAAATAACGGGAAAGAAACGTTGAGTCTGACGTTTAAGTTTTTTCCATGGCGCGTAGTATTGCGAATTTTGGCAGACAATATTTTGAGCGTCAAGTGGATGCATATTTCTTCCCTGCTCAAATTTTGAAATTTGGTGAAGGGCCCTTTAGGGTGTTCATAGACAGAGGGGAAATTGACTCTGTGCAGTTAGTCCAATTTTATTTCGAGGAAAAAGTACCCATCTGGCCTATTATTGCTTTGGCTATTTGCTTAGAAGTGTGGCAGCTTGGGCTAGTTCGTATGACATGACGATAGTTATAGCACGAGAACAAACCGACGACACAGATACAAGAAGGACGTGAGGGACACGAGCGCTAACTTCGAACTGAGTTTATTGCGCAGAGCGCGAAATTATGTAGAGGAGACAGTAACCGCGTGAAAAAAACCATATGCCAAAAATAGCAGAACATGAGTAAGAGAAAGAACAAAACAAAAAAGCACAGATAAAAGACAAAGAAAAACCTATAGGGAAACGAAACAGAGAAGTAAAGATAATATAACTACTTGTGCGCACCGAAACCTTCGAGGAACGTTAGTTCCTTTTCGGACAGAGACATGGAGGGCTTGCTAATGCAAGGCAGCTGTTCGCGTGCCATGTGCGTGGCCTCGACATTGACTTGGGTGCACTCTCATCTTTGTGCTTGTACAGCGTCGCTGCGTCCTTCAAAAGGGGCACACAATTGCAGTCAGTGCAGTGCTGAGCAAGAAAACCATTTTTCCCGTTTCTAACATTGTTAGCGTGTTCTCTCAGCCGATCATTTAAACACCTTCCCGTCGTTCCGATATAACAAGCACCGCATGAAAGCGGGGTCCTATAGACAACTTCCCGGGAGCATGCCGTATACCTGTTTCTATGTTGAACTCTGCATTCCGTTGATGACTGCGTTTCGAGGGCGTTTGTAGATTTGGTGAGGCTGATTAGTTTGAATAGTGCCGAGAACAGGACATGAACTCCAACTCGTGTTCCGATTTCCTTGAGCCTGTGTGATATCTGGTGTTTGTAAGGAATCGTGGCATTAAGGTGTGGTCCACTCATGCAGTGATGTCATCCTCCCAGACTACATCCACAACACCCCCGCCTTAGGTCAGAAGTTCGCCGTCGACCGAGAGAGGTCCGCACCTGAGCTTCTTACAATGGTGCACTCTGTTGCTGGCCGCGCTTCACCAGATAGAGTAAAAACGCAGGCCAAGGAAATGTGTCGTAAACTAGAGTTGAAACAGTTAGCACAGTATATTAGCAAAAGTGACAAAAATGGGCTCAGCAAGTTTTTTTCTGCCAAAACACATGAAGATGACATGCCCTTCCGTGTCATTGTGACAGAAAGTGGTACGTGGCAAAAGCAACTCGGATTGTTTATTCAGACCCATCTAAAGTGTCTAAAGATTGATGACCCATTGTTGATCAAAAACTCGCAGGTCCTGTTAGAATTTTTCAAACAGTCAAATCAATCTAATCATTTCGGTTTTTCAATTGACACAAAGGACCTATACTACTCTCTGCCTCACGGTGATGTATTAGAATGTATGATTGTTAATATAGAAATCTTCGGGGAATTGAACTTGCAATTAAAAACTAGCATCAGTGCGCGAGATTTTCTTGGCCGAGATTTGCTGTACCCTACCTCTACTTTCGTTCAATGAAATGATTGCATTTATCTGCAAAAAAAGGGCGTTTCAATCGGCTCATGCACATCACCACTACTCAGTGATCTTCTCTTGGCAAAAATGGGCTAAAAACTGCAGAAAATGTTAGAAGGCTCGCATGTCGTCAAAGTGTTCAGATGCGTGAACGATTTCATGGTTCTTCTAAATTGTAATTCTTCTATGCTCCACTCGATTGTGATTCAAGCGATAGGCATGTTCGAAGATTGTTTAAAGTCTGCTGTGTTTACACACGAAATGCCTGAGAATGACAAGTATTTAAGACTTGTCATTTTCCATTTAAGACTGTTTTTTAGCTCACACCACATCTGTTAGTGTTATGAACCACTTGCGCACAAACCTCTACTTCCTTTGTCTTCCGCTCACAGCACGTTAGTTAAGCAAGGCTTAGCACGAACCTGTCTTGAGAATGCCCTAAATAGGTCGTGTGCCCACAATATCTCTGCGAGCTTCAAAGGTTAAAATTCCTGGCTTAAGGCTTCGGGTTTCCCCGTGGCGTTTATCGCTTCTGTTGCTGAGACTATCCTGCGGTCTAATAAGGCAGAGCAGAGGCAGGGACAGAATCCGAGCAACACGGATACAGAGCGTGAAAGGATAGCCGTGATTCTTACAAACACCAGATATCACACAGGCTCAAGATAGTCGGAAAACGAGTTGCAGTTCGTGTCCTGTTCTCGGCACCGTTCAAATTATTTAGCCTCACCTAAGCTACAAACGCCCCGAAAACGCAGTCATAACGGAATGCAGAGTTCAAAATACAAACAGGTATGCTACATGCTCCCTGGAAGTTGTCTATATGACCCCCCTTTTATGCGGTGCTTGTTGTGCCGGAACGACCAGAAGGTGTCTGAACGACCGGCGGAGAGAACGCGCTAACAATGTTAGAAACGGGAAAGATGGTTTTCTTGCTCAGCACTGCACTGAGTGCGATTGTGTGCCCCTTTTCAAGGACACAGCGACGCTGTACGAGCACAAAGATGAGCGTACCCGAGTCATTGTCGAGGCCGCGCAGATGGCACGCGAACAGGTGTCATGCATCAGCAAGCCTTCCGAGTCTCTGTGTGAGAAGGAACTAAGGTTCCTCGAAGGTTTCAGTGCGCGCAAGCAGTTATAGTATCTTCACTTTTCTGTTTTGTTTCCTTATAGAGTCTTTTTTTTACTTTTTTCTGTGCTTTTGTTTATGTTCTTGTTTTTTCTCTTTCTCACGTTGTGCTCTATGTGTCATATGGTTTTTGTCACATTGTTACTGTCTCCTCTATATATTTTGGCGCTCTGCGCAATAAACTTTGTTGAAGTTAGCGCTCGTGTCATTCGTGTCCTTCTTGTCTCTGCGTCATCGTTTCGTTCTCGCACTTTAACTATGGTCAGGCTATTTGCTCCTATGTTGCCCTTCTAAACCATGGGGAAAAGAAAAGACCCAGGAGCGTGTTTATCAGACGGTGGACGCTTAACTTACAATGCTATAATAAAGAAGAATTTACATATCCTGTGGGAAACAATGCATGGGTATGATAAGCCACTGGTGCCTTTGTGTCGACATAAACTTAAAATATTTCTGTTTCTTTTCCTGTCGTATATACAGGTCCCACACATATTTCTTTGACAATTCCAATTTTCTCGAAATCTATTGTGTATATATTTACAATTTTGGGGATCTAAAAAGTATTCCACCCGCATAAGTTTTGTGCATAAAACCGGGTTTCTTAGTGCCTCCAACACATTAACAATACACGGGATCACCAGCCTTCGAATTGGACAAGCCCTTCCAGGAAGCAGAGGTCCGCACCATCTTAAACAATCGTAACGGGAACTCCAGCCCGAGCCCGGATGGCATTACAAACAAGACACTACGCAGTTTAGACGATGACTCTGCCACCTACCTCACCAAAGAAATCAATCGTATTTGAGAGACGGGGACTTTCCCTGAGCAATGGAAAAGGGCGTCGGTTATTTTCATACCTAAACCTGGCCGGAGTCCCAGTTTTAGCAACTTACGACCCATTTCACTGACGTCCTGTATAGGCAAGGTCGCCGAGCATGTCATCAACGATCGAATATCAAAGCGCATAGAGAAGACTAACCTGTTTCCGTACAACATGGTAGGTTTTAGACCACACCTATCTACTCAGGACGTCATGAAAATGCTGAAGCATCACATCATAGATCAGGAGACAAAAGACGTTAGAGCTATTCTCGGTCTGGATCTTGAAAAGGCCTTTGACAATGTCTCGCACTCCCACATACTTGCCTCCATCTCTTCTCTCAACTTAGGAGCCAACTTTCACAAATTCACCAGCTCGTTCCTCAGGAATAGAAAAGCCACTATACAGCTTGGGGATCTCAAGTCTGAGCCCTACGATTTCGGTTCCTTCGGCACCCCGCAGGGCTCAGTCGTCTCCCCACTGCTTTTTAACATTGCAATGTGCGGCCTTGCTGCAAAGCTGTCAAACCAAAAGGGCATCAAGTTCACCATCTACGCGGACGACATCACCATATGGAGTGTCGGTGGCTCGGAGGGCTCTGTGGAGAGCTTCTCTTCAAGAGGCCGTAGGCTGTGTTGAAGTCTACATAAATGAAATGGGCCTCAAGCTCTCACCAGCAAAGTCCGAACTTCTCTTATATCAACCCATGAGACGGAGACCCAAACCCAAAAACTGGCAACCACTGGCTGACATCGACAATAGGCTGCACACGGTATCGGGGCAGCGTATTCCAAGGGTGAACTTCATACGCGTTCTGGGCATGATTATTGAGGCTAATGGACAGAATGGCCGCACGATCGACCGTCTGACTTAGAATGCCTCGAGCGTGCAGCGGAGGCGAATCAGCGTATTAAGTCACGTCACACGTGATACATGGCCGCCATCTGGCAGTTTTCCTGGAAAAAAAAGCGCGTGGCTCTGAGACGGGTGTGCGCGCCCACCTAAGAGGTGATAAGCTGTAGAACGCAAGGCGACGGATAGGGGCCAAAGGGGTCATCCGACTAATGTCACGCATTTTCAACAGTCGGGGTGGTCTTCGAGAGCACAACCTCCTCAGACTATTCCATGCATTCTTGATGAGCCACATAAGCTATGTCGCATCTATGCACAGGTGGCAACTCCATGAAAGGAATAAATTGAACATCCTCATAAAGGAGAAGCATCAAAAAAGTTCTTGGCATTCCTATGTGCACAAGCACTCAGAACCTTATGAAACTTGGAGTCCACAACACGCTTGAAGAAGTTATCGAGGCTCAACAAACAGCACAGGTTGTCAGGCTTTCGATCACACAAGCGGGGAGAAAGATTCTGGTTGACACTGGAGTCAACTACCCTGACGCTCGAAGTGTAAAATACGCCACTCGATGATTATATACGCTCTCGCATCAAAGTATGCCCCCTTCCACGAAATATGCATCCACAGTACAACGCGGGCAGGCGTGTCGCTCGAGCCTCCTCTCTTTTAGCTCAAGCTCACAAACACTCGTCTGTTTCATGCTTTGTTGATGCCGCCCAGTATGGCGTTTCCGCTCGCTTTGCGGTAGTATCCGTAGATACTAAGGGTCAGATTTTATCCTCGACGTCGGTTCGAACCCCTTCTTCTTACAACGCAGAACAGATGGCCATTGCACTAGCACTCCTTGATCCACAAAGGACTGATATTTATACGGACTCTAAATCCGCTGCTAGGGCCTTCGCTTCTGGTTCCGTGTGCAAGGAAGTTTTGAGAATTCTCGCTCACAAGAAACTCACACACCACACAATTATTTGGTTTCCTGCTCACCTTGGCTTGAGGGTCGGATGCCTTCCCAACGTCAACGAGCTAGCCCACTCCAAGGCGCGAGGCTTCACTTACCGCGCCGGGACTTCTGCTTCTCAGACAGAGGAGTCAGCCACCAGCCTTCATTTTAGGGACATTTTGACTACCTTCAACGAAATCATGAAGCATTATCAATTAGGCCGTAGGTCATTTCCATTGCCACACGAAAAGTTGTCTAGGCCACAGGCAATCTCTCTTCGCATGCTTCAGACGGGAACATACCCTAGCCTCGTAACCTATAGCCATTACTCCGATATTTCAGAACTTTGTCCGGACTGCCAGAATCGCAGTGATTTTAACCAGATGCTCTGGAGGTGCCCTTCTTTACAAAGAAAAAGTGGAGAATTTTCTGAGAACTCCTTTCATTTAATGCTCACGAGTCCGGTTCTCATACAACAACTCAAGGCTGTCCAGAAGGCCCACGACGCGGCGCTGAGGCTGGGCCTCCCCGTCCCAACGTGGGAGCGGCCCGCGATCCTACCCCTATAAAACGGGGGTGGAATCCTTCAGGACCCCAATAAAAGTTTTTCATCCATTCATCCAACACATTAAAGTCTTTCACAGTTCTTCATCGTCTGCTAAAGAATGAAGTACCTAACTTGCTATGCTGCGGAGCAAATCGGGAATTTTGTTGCCAGAGAAGATGCTTGACTCAAGAATTCTGGAAAAGATTAAAAGCTGCAGTTTTCAATTTTTCAGCACCTGGGGGGGGGGCAAACTGCAGGCCCATACCTTGATTGATTTCTTTGTGGCAGCATGTGATATAGGGTCGGAAACGAAACCGAATGTGAATCATCAACGTAGTAAGCGAGGAGAAAGAGTGCACTGGCGGCGAGAGTACTCCAAATAGCATTCCCTTAGGGGCTGCTTCAATAGACTTCTGTGACAGGAACATCAGCGGGGCCCTCTGCGAGTTCCCATGAGACACAAGGAGATTAGCTTTCGAACTTTACCAGTCAAGCTTATATTTATTATTTAATTAGTGTAGTGCATTGACTCAACCTTCTGAAGAGCTATGTATTCTGAATACGCCTCAGTTATTAAAAGAATTCAATATTTCTTTTGTAAAACTTTTCTATTTTTTCAGAATAT
The DNA here is from genome assembly GCF_013339725.1 of Rhipicephalus microplus. Classification (NCBI taxonomy): domain Eukaryota; kingdom Metazoa; phylum Arthropoda; class Arachnida; order Ixodida; family Ixodidae; genus Rhipicephalus; species Rhipicephalus microplus. The sequence goes on from NW_023610877.1 coordinate 134,152, forward strand.
GCCAAATAATCCAGTCCTGTTGCAAACAGAGTAATCATTTTTTATAGCCTGCATAGTCCCAACTGTTCACTTACATTAACCGCCGGCTTCTTGGTCAATCCCCTTTAGTGTGTAAAAGCCACGAAAGAGGATCAAGCAAGCAAGCACGCAAGAGCGCGTACCAGCGTTCGAAGCAAAGCGGCAATCGAAGCAGGTATCGGCTGGACGTATGATTCGGAGAACTCGTGGATGTCCTTCGGCGTGCTGTTCTGTCCATAGAATCCGGCTAGGCGACTGGCCCAGGAACTAGGTTGTGCGCTGCTGATCCAGCTGCCATCCCTAACAGCTGGCCAGCAGACGGACGAGGCCTGCAGTCCGGATGGGTGACTGGCCCAAGATTCAGTCAAGGAGCCACGGTTGCCACCACCATCTAAAGTGGCTGTGAGTTTCGGTTTGCTGTGCGCCAATGCTCCGGCTGCTGTTCCAGGTAGCTGGCGTGACCCTGCTGTTTTGCCGGGACGAGTTTAGTAGCTGGTGAGCTACCGCTACTCTACTGCTATGGGTCAAGAAGGCAGCCGTGCCATGGCGTGAACCAACTCACACTGAGGACACCAGCTAGTCCGAGGCACACCGTCTCGAGTGAGCGGCAACCAAGAAGTCACGGCCTTAACACGGCGAGGGGCATTTGGTTCAGACGCGCAATTTGAAAGGACTGCACAGGACAGCCTAACTTTAGTTATGCATTTTTAGCTTTTGCATTTTTATAGTAAATATAGTTTTGTGTGCAATCTTCGATCGATTGAATTCTTTGGAAGGCGGTCCTAAAAGCAACAATAGCACATGTGCTAATTCAAGAAATGCAGGTCAGTGTGTAAGCCAGCTATTTTTATCACTACGTGGCTGTGAAATTAACTACATAATAATTCCTAGAACAAAGCCTAGTTTGCATGCTTCACATGCTGCTCGTGCTGTCGTCATGATCTTTTTGACATGCCTCCGTTTTTATGTGCAAGTGTTTCTTCTGAACGTGTGAATATATTAGTTGTCAGTGAGTACCTGTGCAGTGTGACTATTCGTCCATTGTCTGTTCCCGAGGTATCAGTTAGCTGAATGTATTTCAGTGATCAACTAGCTCACCTTTCGAACTTTTTTCAGGACCAGTTTGGTCTCTAATCCTGCAATGTTCGAAGAAGTAGCAGCATGCCGAGTGAATCAATAATAAAGAGAAGAGAACCATTTTTAAACCTCCTATATATAAGGATATGCGCAATTTAATCGCTTTTTAGTTCAACACTAGCTTTTTACGGCGCAATGAGGTTCTTCCAGCATTAAAAAGTGCATTAATGTATTGCGGAAGACATGCTCATGCCATCTAAAGAGAAAAATCGGGGAATAGGACGTCAATTTTATTCGATGCCAGCGGCAGAGCAACGTAGTGTCTGTATATATATATATATTTGAGTCCGGTCCTGGAATTTTAGCCGGCTCATGTCTTTTGCTTTTGTCGGACATATACGCTCATTAAAGATAGCGGCAGGAAGAGCTTTTTTTTAAATAGCTGTTTATAGGTCACCACACCGCACGATAAAGGCATTTTTGTCGAGCCCTATCACCACCACTATTGACTGCAACTGAAACAGCTTTCATGCACCACAAAAAAAGAGGGGGGGGGGACAGGATTTAAACGGCAGCATAACCCAAGCTATCTGCATGGCAACAGAGTACCTTACTACAGAGACATGGCAGCTCTTCGCACGTTTTCGTAAAATGACCCTGCAGCGCAGACGTTATCTTGGCACGTTACAATAATATATGCAATATTCCAAGATAATAGACAAAAATGACAACCGCAAGTTACGCTCATAATGCGGATTGCGTAACAATAGCTGGTTTAAAGATTTCGACCCATTAAATATGGCTCAGTCATTACACTTTTTTGTCATGAGCCTCATCACCATTAAAGGGCACAAATTTTCATACAGATCTGTAACTTGGACCTCGTTTCACCGCAGAGTCAAGAATGATAGCATAGCGGGTGCATGATGCCATTCTTAGCTAAAAAAATTGCAGATTCCACGTACAGTGGGAATGCATGATATACGAAGCCAGATTGAGGAAAGTTGATATGCCACTTTAAAATAAGCACAACGTTACGAGACGGATGTAAAAAATGCCGTACATGGCTACCATGTCATGATACCTCTATCGTCTATTTCACGTCACCTAACAAAAATTTGGTATATGTGGAGCTAGCGAAACGGCCGTGAGCTCGCTATGAACGTTGCATACAGTTATGTTTCGAATGACACGCATGTCATGATTATCATGTTTGGACGCATAATTTACCTTTGTTGTCCTTTCAAGCCACGTGATACCGAATTTGCTATAAGTGGACCTAGCGAAATGGCTGCGAGCGCGCCATGAGCATGTAATCATTTTTTAAATACGAATGTCAGGACTATCATAAATGTTTGGTGCTGTCATTTACCTTTGTCCTCTCTTTGCGTGACGTGATTTCATATATGTGAAATTTCACATATATGAATATATAAATTTCACATATGTGAAGCTAGCGAGACTGCCGCGAGGGTATCATAAGCTTGGCATGCAGTCATTAATTAACATGACACGCATCTCAAGAATATCACGTTTATACCAGTCATATACACTTCGTCATCCATTCATGTCCCGTAATACCAAATTTGGCATATATGAAGCTAGTGAAATGATTGCGAGTGCATCATGAGCGGGGTATGTAGTCATGTTCTTACATGACATGCATCTCATGATTATCATGTCCACACCAGCCATATACCTTCGTTGTCCTTTCACGTCACGTAACAACAAATTCGGTAAATGTGAAGCTAGTGAAACAGCTGCAAGCGGATCATGAGCATGGCATGTAGTTATGTTTTTACATTACATAAATGTCATAATTATTTTGTTTGCACCACTCATGTACCTTCGCCGTTCATTCGCGTCCCGTAATACCAAATTTGGTATATGTAAACCTAGCGAAATGGCCACGAACACATCATGAGCGTTGTATGTTGTCATGTTCTTACATGACACGTTTTTCATAATTATCATGTTTGCATCAGTCATATACCTTCATCTTGTATTGACATCACGCAACACCAAATTTGGCATATCTGAAGGTATCGAAGCAACCACGAGTGCGCTATGACTACGCATGTAGACATGTTTTACATGACATGCATGTCATGATTATTATGTTTGCACCAGTCAGGTATCTTCGTCATCTATTCCAGTCCCGTAACGCCAAGTTCTGCATGAGTTTGATATGCAAAGTCGAAAGTGCCAAAATCACCATATGATTAGGAAAGACGCCGTAGCGGAAGGCTCCAAAAGTTTAGATCACCTGAGGTTCTTTAACATGCACCCAAATCTGAGCACATGGACCTGCAGAAACTTCACGTATGTGAAGTTAGCGAAACGGCCGTGAGAACACCATTACTGTTGCATGTTGTAATGACTTAAAGGACGTGCGTGTCACGATTTTCATGCTAAGGCCTGTCACTTATGTTCATCATGCAGTCATGTCATACCATACCAGTTTTGCAATATGTCATCAAAACAAAACAAACGCAAGAGCAGCACGACTATGAACTGTAAATCATGACATTTATGACATACATCTCATCATTTTCACATTATGACTAGCCATCTATGCTTGTCATAGAGTCATGTTTTGCCATACCGATTTCGGTATCAATACCATAATCGAAATGGCCACCAGAGGTAACAGTCATAGGCGGCTAGATAAATAGATAGATAGATAGATAGATAGATAGACAGATAGATAGATATATAGATAGATATATAGATAGATAGATAGATAGATAGATAGATAGATAGATAGATAGATAGATAGATACGCTCAATGTCGCTGAAGTTTGCTAAGAAATGCTTCGCATTAAAAAATCCTAGCTCATTCCTCCTTTTGATATCAGCACACACAAAAGTGAAACGGATCTTAAACAAAGGCACTTGAGCGCTTATTGTGCCTTGTTTCAGCACAACTGTGCATTTTGGGACGTTAAACCCCGCATATCAATCAATTATCAGCACAACTGCGCAGGAATGGTAGTCACAGCAACAAATTGCAATGTCACGCAGAGAACGGTACAGAGCTCAAAACTTTCAGCGCGCACCTCAAGCAGAAGGCACGCATGAAATAAACACTCACAGGACGAGCGCGGACATACAATGCTACATCTCCACAATTTAAGCACGTCAATCATTTAAAGAAAGGCACACGATGTGACCGCGCAGGTATGCACCTGGACGAGCACGAACAATAATGTCACAGTTCTTACTTATTCACATGAATGCAGTGTGCTCCTTTTTACGGCCCCGGCAGCGAGCGTAGAGACCTTGGTGCTCTGTTTAACTATTGTAATTTTAAAATCAACATGCGGTATAAGCATGAGAGGTAAGACGCGTCAGAATCACGAGCAAAGCGTGTGCGTCAGTGAACAAACTCTACTGAGACCATCTATACGGACTTTGACCGAGTCAGGTGGGGGTGCGCATGCTTCGCAACTCGTGAGCCTACTGATGACGAAAACTTGTTTAAATTGCTTCGCTATAAGGACGGCAAATGGTACATGGTGTCTCTATATAGCTTGCAAAATAACAAGCTAAGCAACGTGCGCGTTGTTTTCTAGCGGATTGCATCGCACGTTCAGGAGTGAGAGGTTGCAGGTTTGACAACCCGCTATGGAACTTTTTCTTCTCACTTTGAAGACGATAGTCTTTCTTGGGGAATTTCGACGCAAATCTTGGTCTGTATATATGTCTGTACATTTGTCTGTTTATTTACTCTTAACGGCACCGGGTACTTGAACCGGCCGATCCCATCCGCAGCGCCCACCATCGTTGCTCATGATTTAACGTTCATACTTGTGCAATTGCCAAATTAAAAGCAAGTATTCTGGGGCAACATAACAACACGTATTTATTCTGCATGTGCGCCTTTTACTACAAAAGGCATACCTAAGAAATTTTAAGGGCCGTAGCACTTATCATGCTGCGCTGACCATGCCACGCTTGCACAAAAAGGAGAGTGTTTCCAACGTTTTGCTAAGACTAGATGTTGGTGGCACCTCCCGTTGTCTTGCGTTCTACACCTTATCACGTTCGAGACGGGCGCGCACACCCGTCTTAGAGCCACGTGTTATGTTTTCCAGAAATACTGTCAGAGTGCGATCATGTCTCACGCGTGACGTGACTTGATACACTCGTTCACCTTAGCTGCACGCTCGAGGTACTCTACGCAGCGCTTCCAGAATACCATTCATCTAATTTCTTGCGCAGAACATCAAATAAATGTTTTGTTAACTCCCTCCACACGCAACATTTGCAGATAACATGCAGATACAGATACAGTCGACATTTGCAGATAACATGCAGATACGGGACCAATTTTTTTTTTGCAATTTGTTCGCATACGTACTTTTCGCAACGTCATATCCGCGACAGATGTACGTCAGCGCAGCCGTAGTGAACCCCGGCACAAAATACTTTCGTTTTTTTTGATGAAAAAAACTAGAAAAGAACGAATAAGGGGATGCATAAAGAGAGGGAAAAATAAACAGCAACAAATAAGGCCACCGAGCTTCCCAGTTTCTTCAGGCTTGGCGAAACTGCGCTGCGAAGCTGTTTCATCATTTTTTTAAATAGCAGCTCATGAGGTCAGTCTGGACAAACATCGAATAATTTTTCGCGGCTTTACCCAGTCCGAAGGTTTTGCGTGATAGCGTTAGAGAGCTTGTTCTGCAGAAATTTTGGTGTTGGCGTAAGTGTTGGCCTCGGCGTCATGTGTTGTGAGTGAAAAATCATCATACGATGCGTGACCTAAAACTCTAGAACGATGCAAGTAAAATAAACGTGTCCGAGTGGGAATCGAAACTGGGTCGTTTGCTTTGCAAGCGAATGTTCTACCTCACGGCCACGCCTCTGCTTGTGAAAACAGGAAAAATAACTTCCTCTGCCTGAAAATGTAGTGAAAGTAGCTTTCATGCTTGTCAAAGCCATGAATGCGTCCGGTACACATGCTTACCAACACAACATAAAATACTGCTGTGAGAACGCGTCGTACAAGCGCCGGTAACCAGCGGGCGTCAGTAGATGTGATTTTCATAATGGCTTTGTGCTTTAAAGCCGGTCACCTTCAGCACTATGAACAGGATATTGCTATCGCGTTCAGTACTAAAGGCGATGTTTTAAGGTCCCCTTTTTCAATTTTCTCGTCACAGCTTTTTTTTTTCAGGCAATCGGCAGACGACAAGCACGTTTGCTAAATATTAGAGGTAACTATAGTTTAATAAAAAATTCGCTCATTTTTAGATTGTTCTGCAAACATATTGAATTTCCGGATCGAGCAATATATAGGCCATTTTGAATTGAAATGCGGCAGTAACTGAATGCTTAGAGAGCCCAAATTCCACCTCTTCAACGAATCGGGGAAATAACGTACTTCTGAGTGGTACTGGTATTTTGTCATGTTTGTCGCATTTGTTCGAATGTAATATATTGTGCGAGAGATGATTCGATGTTTGTATTTTTAGCTACACCCAATTAGCCCAAACTGTCAAAAAAGAGATTAGAAATATTTTTCTTACAAGAGCAGAGTAAAGTACACGTGTTCCGTCTTTGTAAGCAACGCGCCACTGCACATTTTTAATAAGTGTTTCCAAGGAGAGGTTGGGGCCAATACGTGGCACCGGCTACTCCTCTTTTTCTGCACAGAAGTCAGCACCACATAATAAATAACAAACACAACGGAATACGTAAGTACATAGCACAGCACAACACTTTCGCATTGAATCAAGTTTTTCAATATTGAAATGTTTCCACATCAAACCTAATATTTAAACACACAAATAGTCACGCAAATTGAAATTTCCACACAAAGCATGCAAGTTCACTAAAATGTCAAAGGTGATCATGTACTTTAAGTACTGGACTGTTTTCACAAATGTTGTCACAGAGGTGTTTTAGTTAGACAAAGAAATATTGTTCTAAAACGTACCTGTTGGCAGCGGACCCGTGTTCGAGTGACTGTGCATTCTTCATAAATGTCACAGTGTATGACGCGACACATCACAACGGCTGTCACAGCAACTCGCGCTTGCAAGCCTTGAGGTGTGCATAATGAATAGGGGCTTCAGTGATGAGCACATACGCATATGAAGACAATGTTGGGCGTTTCTTTCGCGAAAACATTGTCTGTGAGAAACTAACGTAATGTATACGGTGAACATGAACCTGAGTATAAAATAAAAATTGTTGTTTGACAGTAGGTTGTTCAAGAGGAGAGAAGTCTTGATGCCCACTCGGATAATATGAGGTCGGTCATGTTTGCCTTTCGGTCCTCTACATCCGTCGCCCTCAGGGCACATCTGAGCTGCAGGCAATTTTCTTGCTTTGAAAACGGAGAAGCGAGCTGTCAACGGCTATGACATTCTGACAAGCACTTTCTGGTCTCCGGCCTCTTTGATGATGAAGGACGAGCCAGCCTGCTTCATCTGTACGTCACCACTGTTGGTGTAAGGAAGGGAGCTTTTCCCCATATGGTGGATGAAATGGATGTTGTCAGACAAACAAGAATGCTACTCCCTAGGTGAGTTTGGAATGCGCGTAGAAGTTTTCGGTGTAAATATTTATTGCTTGTAGTTTGTTTCGCGCTGAATAACGTTCACATGCCAAGGTAATGCATTTTGACAAACAACAATCTATGTGGACGTGGCGAGCGAAATAAAGAGTTATTACCGCCAAGAAAAGTGTCCTTATTTTACTACCACAAGACTCACCAACTGGAGACACGGAGTGATGACTGTAGAGTTTTTGAGCAAGAGAAAATGACTTAGTTTTAGAGCACAGCCTTAGAGAATTTACTTTTTGGAGGGAAAACAGCACAAATCTTAGACAAGACACAACATGAAGAACGCGCGACAAATGCGCTGACTTACAACTATTTTTTACATGTGGGAACACATATACCTGGACCATCAAAAAATAGGAAGAAATGACATAACATGATGGCGCTATCTCCCGTCGATTTGCTTGAGAAAACCGTTAGAGTAACGTTTCCTGAGAAGACGTTTCGTCATGCAGTGTGGCATCATGTTTAGCTGAAACTATCCGCTTCATCAGAACTAATCTTTGCTACATAAAAACAAATAATGATTCTTGAGTATTGTAACAATGACAATGATGCTCCTGCGTCCACAACGTTCATTCATAGCTAGAAAAAATCCAGAAAGGGCACCATAATTTTCAGCAACCAACCATATAGCAACACATTAAAAAAAGTTGCCGAACGCTGATCGTCACCAAAATATACGTTTTTGCATATGCTTATAAAGCAAACATAGAATAAGAATATCAGGCGGAAGCTGTGATTTCAGGGGCGAGACCCTCTATGCGCCGTGTGCACTAGTTCTCAAGGCGAGCGCAAGCGCTCTTGGTGCACTTTCTTCCTCATTCCTTGGAGCTCAGTGAGTGCTCATCTCTTCGCACGTACTCACCACGAACACATAAGAAGCGAAGACAGCGGCCCGGAGAGCTCGCAACGCGGCTGCAATGTGGGCCCGCCACCAAGACCCCGCTGTGAGAGCTCGCATGACCGTACAACGGCAGTGTCGTAAGCAATCGCAGGCCAGCACTACCATCGATCCAGAGGCGGCTGCAGTAGTGAAAGCTCACACCGCCGGATCAACGTGGCTCGCACGCATTAATAACTCAACGAATTGCGCTATTGAATCACTTTGTGGTATAAGCGTGAGCAAAAGCATAAAGTTACTCCTTAACCTGGAGCATACAGCTTGACATTTTTAAATCCTCAAATGACGATATTTTGATTGCCATCATTTCGAGTATTGGCCTAATGTGCTTCGTCATGTGATTTAAGCGTAGGATTCAGCATATGAAGTATTGTACTATATATTCACTGCCTCAGCGATCAGAGAGGTGAACTCCTGTTCTACAGTTACAGTCCACGGCCTAGAGATGTGCCACTAAGTGACAACTTGCATGTATTCACGCCGAATGATGCTATAGATGCCAAACACCAATATTTAGTGTGCAAGACCTCATAGACAAATGTACCATAAAAATTCACATGTAGTAACACGGTTCACTTTCAGGTTATAATAACTCCAATTTTTAAGGGATCCATTATGTTTTGTATTTTTTGTTCTCATGTAAGTTTTCATTATCTCCTAGGCCAATACATATAAACTTTTTTGCAGGACGAAGACATCGGAGAACATCAAAGCAAAAGCAAAGCAATCAGTATATTCCTGTTTTTTTACATGCAAAAAAAACTGAGGATGGCAAAAAAAGCAGTCATTAACGACTGCTTGACGAGCCTCGCCAACCCTACATGTCAGCATACACAATAATACTGTGCAATTTTACGAAAAAAAGTTTTCACTATTTAGAGGAAACAAAAACAGCACGAATAATTGCAGGCATTTGAAACATTTGTTCAAAACCAATATGTACACATCAGAAACAGCTGTTCATACAATCATATCTCGAAATACAAGGCGAAGTAAAAACGGATACACTGGCTAAAGTCGCAGTTAAAAAGTTTAAAAACATTAAAAGCAAGAAATACGAAGCTTCGGCTCCACTATCGAAACTTTATTTACAGACGGGCTTCCGGCTTCATACATTGTAAGGCACTTTCCTTACCGCATCACTTTCCACATCGCATCAGAAATTCATGATGAAGCTCTGAAGATGATTTAGCGGGAATGTTTGGGCGAAGCTCTTGCAGCTTACACATGTTGGCATCTCGCGCAAAAGAGCTAGTGCTTACGAGCGCAAGGAAATCTTGCCTTCAAATCTGCATAGGCCCCAATCGTTTTATATAAGCCATTTTCCTAAACTGATGCTCTCTCAACCATTACGTGCATCTAATATATGACAATTTTGTGTGAAGCCGAGGTAAATTCTCAATTCCTGTCATTAAAGTTCTTTACTTCGTAGATATTAACAAACAAATCATGTTGTTGCCTGTTGCACTGCTAAGCACAAGTGCAAAAATGCAGAACTCCCACCACAGAGGAAAGAAAAGCTTGAGGTAGCAGCGCGATATAAGCGAGAAAGAAAGGAAAATAAAGCGGTAAGAGTGAAAGAAGGAATAACAGGAAGAAAGTAACAAAGAAACAAAGAAAAGATACCTTAAACACGCACGTGCAATCTTTGCTGCTCTCCTCCATTTTGCCGATATTGAAAACGCACCATAATGTTTTGTTCTTTGAGCCTCCTAAACCACCTGATCAATAATGGTAGATCAACTTGGTTGATAAGAAAATGAAGTAACATAATCTCGGCTTATCAGCTCCTTTAGCAGCTATGATGAGTAACAAATGAATCATTTTAAACTCACATAAAAATGATTCATCTTCTTCCACGTGCTATCCTAAGCTTCTGATGCATAAAATACGTAGCTAGGCGTCAGGTGGATGTGCATCGTTCTTCTTTACGCAAGACTTGTTTAAATGAATCTGTGAAAGCAAGCTTTGCATACAGCTAGGAAAGTGCTACCACTCTCATTTGAAGAAAAATTTACAGTGAACAAAGTATCCTTTGTTCCACTTCACCTGAGCAATTGTATGGATGGAGAGACCTTAGTCAGGCGGGAGTAGTCTGCGTTTTGTCCCTTCAACCTAGGCAATCATTATTTTTGTCTGAACAAACAGTGAATGAAGGAATGAATGAATGAGCATCGTTCTTCTTTATGCAAGACTTGTTTAAATAACTCTGTGAAAGCAAGCTTTGCATACATCTACGAAAGTGCTACCACTCTCATTTGAAGAAAAACTTACTAAATACACGACTTCCAATATTTTTTTTCTTAGAAGAATCTGCTTGATTTATATTTCGCATATTTCTCGGGCTTTTGCTTTTCCGCAAGAGTATTCTTTCATTGGCAGTCAGCTAGGTAAATCAGTGCTGCACATGCGGGTTAAGCAGTCAAGCATGTGGTGCCCCAGCGCTTTCCGCAAAGACTGCAAATATTTTACAGGTGCTTCGATACAGAAAGCTCCTCCAAATTATTATTCTCGAAAATTTATCCAACTGATTAGTCCATTCATATAAATGAGAAAAGGGAAGCAGGGCGCGAAATGGTTTTTCACGGTATATGTCGGACGATTCGGCTGGTGGACCAAACTTTGTCAAAGTAACAAGTACATGTCAGCACATCATAATTATCATCATCATCATTGCCCTGACTATTTCTAATGCAGGAAAAAGGCCCCTCCTTTGTTGCACCTGTCAACTCGGTCCTGTGATTGCTGCTTCCCCTTCATACCCGTAAACTGCCTAATCTCATCTGCCCACCTAACTTTTTGTCTCCCTAAACCCTCTGGCCTTCTCTGAAAATCCAGTCAGCGATCCTTACTGACCAGTGGCTCTCCTACCTATGCGCTGAATGCCCGCTAAATTTTCATTTATTCTTCTTGATTTCTAGTGTGATATTTTAACCTCAGTTTGTTTTCTGATCCACTCTTCTCTCTTCTTGTCTCTTTATATTACACATATAATTTTTCTTTCCGTATCTCGCTGCATCGTGTTCAATTCAGGCTGAACCGTGTTTGTAAACCTCTAGCTTTTTGCTTTGTAAGTAAGCACTGGCAAGATGCAGCTGTTATAACCTTTCTCTTGAGGGATATTGACAATCTACCAGTCAATATTTCAAAGTGCTGGCCGAATGTGCTCTACCCCATTCTTATTCGTCCAGTTACTTAAATATCGTTTTTCGGCTCCGTGGTTATTCCTGTCCTAAGTATACGCTGTCTTTTACAACTTCAAGTGCGCTATTACATATCTCGAAGCGCTGTTCTCTTCCGAGGTTGTTGTACAATAATTTTGTTTTCTGCAGTACAATTTTAAAACCTACCTTACTGCTCTTCTTGTCTGATTCAGTAATCGTGAGTTCCATTTAGTCCTCTGATTTACTCACCAATGCAATATCATTGGTTAAGTGCACAATACTAAGGTACTCTCCATTAACTCCTATCCCAACTCTTCCATTCTAGGCCTCTGAAAACCTCCTATAAGCACGCAGTAACTAGCAATGGAAACATGTATCCCCTTGTCTTACACCCTTCTTGATTGGTATTTCGTCACTTTATTTATGGTGAATTATAGTGGCAGTTCATTTTCTGTAGAATTCTTCCACGATGTTTTTATATATGCTTTTTGGCGCCTGATTCCGCAGTGTCTTCATGGCTGCTGACGTTTCTTCATGGCTGATATGTCTGCATGACTGCATTTTATGTATTATTATGATGTTAACATTTTTCCAAAACTCTGGATCCCTCCCCGTAAGGAGGCACTTCGTGAACAGGCTGGCTAGTTTTTCTAACAGAATCTGTTTTCCGTCTTTCAGCAGATCTGATGTCGCCCAATCCTCACCAGCAGATTTGCCTCATTGCATTCCTCCCAAGGCTTTTCTGATTTCTTCTATCATCCCATCATTCTATCAAGTGTCAGGCACCACGGAGGATACACCAATTTCTCCCCAGACATAAAGCCTGACATAAACGATGAACGATGCGCACAGACAATTGCACTAAATTTCATGTGGTGCCTCTCAGTAGCGAGGGTAGCCAAGTGGTGGGAAGGATTCCTAACATGTTGCTTGAGGTACGTGCGCATCGTTTCAATGAAGATGTGCGTCATGATGGAGTAGTCCTGTGCAATAGCAATGGTTTCAGCCATCGATGCACAGCGGGATAAACCCGACCTACATCGACATGAACCTTCGGTTCTCTATCGGCTTTCGCTGGGAGTTGCTTCCATGAAATTGGAATAACTGACAGTGCGGCATGCAATGTTTGCGGCACCGAATGAAATATCTAACACCTGTTTTCCACTGTTCTCGATTTGCCTTGGACAGACAAGTACTTGCCAATGCAAAGCGGCGATAAGATGATCGGCCTCTTTTATGCAGGTGCTTTTACAGCAGCGTCCGCATCCATCTACAGCCCACAAGGCAGTGAAAGCCCTATTGTGTTTCTTGAAAAGACTTGTGAACGCCTATGACATGCGGTGGAGTTGTACACACAGCAGCGAAATTACCGTAAATGTCCACTTTTCTTTTCCCTCTTTTGCCTCTTTCTCATCTTTCTTGTCCCCTTCCCTCTTCTCCCAGCGTAAGGTAGCCAACCGGATGTCTTTCTGGTTAACCTCCCTGCCTTCTCTTTTTTTTGTTTCTTCCTTCCTTCCTTTATCATTACTGGTGAGATGTCATTTTGCTTACTGCGAGTACCTACTTTATGATCGTGTGTTGTCCTGGTTAATGTACACGACCTGTGTGAAACCCCTCCGCTATTCGAACTATTCTATCCACACTGGTATTCACGTTGCCTTTCTTGTCCCTTAGTGCATACATCGGCTTTTCGCCTATCTCAAGTTTCCTGTTTACCACTTTTACCGCATAAGTCGGGCCCGTTTGCTATCATTTTCATGGGAATTCCAGAGAATAATATCTGTCCAGCACTGACTTGCCGTCTTATTTCATAGGGACCTTTAGAGATGGTAGTGGTGGAGGAGGAGGAGGAGGAGGAGGAGAAATGAGAGGAAGGCAGAATGGTCCATCAGGTGAGAATCCGTTTGCTATCCTACACCGTGGAAGGGGATTGAGGAATGAAAAATTGGCAGATCCCATGTACAGTGGAAATTGATGATATGCGAAGCACGAATGAGAAAGTTTTATACGTCACTTTAAAATCAGCCCAATGTTACAATGTTGAGGTAAATGATTCCATACATGACTTCCTGTGTCATGAATATCAGGTTTGGATGTGTCGTTTACCATCGTCATCTATTCACATCACGTGATACCAAATTAGTATATGTGGAGCTAGCGAAACGTCCATGAGCACGCTATGAGCGCGGTATGTTGTCATGTTCTTACATGACATGCGTGTCGAGATTATCATGTTTGCACCAGTCATATATTTTGTCATTCATTGACGTCACCTAACATCCAATTGTTATATGTGGAGCTAGCAAAACAGCCGCGAGTGCATCAAGAAGGGCCAATATACTCCTATGTAGCATTGACGCCGCGCACGCTAGACACAGTGTCGCTACGTTAGCAAAACGCGAGCACTCTATATAAGTCTGACGCCAGGCACGACCCGGCGCGACCGGCGCGACCAGCGTCCGTCGGCACTGGCCCGACGGCAACCACTGCGAAATGCGACCTGCATGAATTTCATGCCGATGCGTTACCCGGACAACAATGCGTCTCCCTCTTTTTGTGACAGAAGGACGCCGGACGCGCTGAAACACGCATGCATCAAAGCAACGCAGCGCAGCGCGCGCCTTCGAATATATGGCAGGGCGGCGCCTGGCATGGCAATGTCGGCGGGACGCAACAAAATGGACGCCGTCAAGCACGCGCACCGCGTCACGTCAAATGTATTAGCACCTTGACTGTGTATTAGCGCCTTAACATGTGGTCATGTTATCACATGACGCGCATCTCATGATTATCTTGTTTGCACCAGTCACATACTTTCGTCATTCATTGACATCACGTAATGCTAAATTTGGCATATATCCATCCAGTGAAACGGCTGCGAGGGCATCATGATTGTGGCATGTATTCATGTTGTTACGTGACACGCATGTCGTGATTATCATGCTTGCACCAGCATCATACTTTTGTGATCCTTCATGTCCCATATTATTAAATTCCGTACAATTGAAGCTATCGAAACGACCGACCGCGCATCAGGAGTGGGGCATGTAGTCTTGTTGTTACAGGACACGCATCTCATAATTATCATGTTAGCACCAGTCATTCCTTTGTCGTCCGTTCACGTACACTAATACCGAATTTTGTATATGTGACGCTAGAGAAACGGCCGCGAGCGCATCATGAGCGTGACATGTAGTATGTTTGATACTTAAAACGCATGTCACGATTTTCTTGTTAAGACCTGTCGCTTGTGTTCGCCATGCAATCATGTCATACCACACCAGTTTTGCAACATGCCATGTGAACGAAACCACAACTGGAGCTGCAAGAACATGAAATGTAAATCATAACATTCATGACTAACATGTTATGATTTTCTTGTTAGGACTAGTGAGATATGTTCTTCATACAATCATGTTATGCCATACCAAGTTTGGTATTGATACATTCATCCAAACGGCCAAGATAGATAAAGTTGTAGGCGACTAGATAGATAGATAGATAGAATGAAAGAAAGATAGATAGGTAGACAGACAGATAGACAGATAGATAGATAGATAGATAGATAGATAGATAGATAGCTAGATAGATAGATATATAGATAGATAGACAGATACGCTCAAAGTGGCCGAAGTTCGCTAAGAAATGCTTTGCATTTAAAAGAGAGAGGTAAAAGAACAGAACATCAAAAGATCTGCTGAGGTTAAACTGGACTGGTGGGTTTCATAGTGGAAGCAAGACGAGGCGTAACACGTTCTATCATAGGTAGTTGTTCATGGTGCTTACTGAGGGCTTACAGGCACTCGACTAGAATTTCAGTACCTGTTGCACGACCTCAGCGTGCGGTGATTTTAGCCTTACGAACACTAGAGGTGTGTCGAGCAGTGATCAAAGAATTATTAGGATAGATTTGTCTTTTGGCAATGCCGAACTGCGCTGTGAATCAGCAACGAGGCCAAACTGTGTCAGCTGCGTCCATCGGTGATTCACTTGACTGCGGCTTTGGCTATGTAGGCCAAGTGGAATCCGCAGAAACCATGCGTTTTCACTGCGTTTTGCTTTATAGCCAGCCGTGTAGAGGTGCGGGTGGAAGAAGGGAGATTGTGAAGGAGTATGTCGAATGGGCACTGCGAATGCAGAAAAATCGGATTTTTCTGACGAACTTTGGCGCCAATGGCGCCGCTTTATGACGGCTACAGGGCCGTGCGATGCGATGTATGGTCTCTCGCTATTAGGCATGATTGTAGCTATCTCTTTTTTTCAATTTTTGGGCAATCTTTTCAGAAGCTTCGTGGGATTCAATGCAATTTGAAGCATTTCGAATACAGTGGTTTTACAAGCTGGCCGAGAAATGGATGTCAGCACAGTGAGAATCTTACTCGCTGTGTGTGCGTGCAGGCTTGTATGCCTTCGCATATCGTCCTCACGTGAACAATATTCATGCAGTTGAGACATTGCTGTGGCTTCAGCACAAACAGTCTTTGAGTGTGTCGGAAGTGGCCCACCTTTACGTGCACAAGTAGAGAGTTGCCTCTAAAATCTACTTTTCATGCTGTGTTAAGTACCCAAACCAGCAACCTTGACGATGACACTAACTTCATTAGCTGGCTTGACCAGGCCACTCAAGTCTGAGTTGAGAATGGCAGCGTCAATGTCGTGGATAACACCAGTGATGACGTTGGAGCTCCTCGGTATGCAGGAGCAGACGTTGATACCACCCACCTCTGTGACGTTGCGTAGGCCATTCAGTCCAGCAGCATGCGAGACATCAATCGCCATGAAATTCTACGCGAGTTCACTCCAATGTCCATGATTTCTTCGGGAACCTAACACTGGAGCCACGCCAAAACAGAGTGCCTGCTGAGGCGCTCATGTTGCCGTTGAGTTCAGTAGGAACAAAAATGATGGTGTTGGCGTCTGGCCCTCGCGGAGCTCGTTCATTCGGTGTGTTCAGGGATGCAGAGGCCTTGGCGTTACGTCTCTTCATTTTTAGGCTCGTTGCAACTTTGAAGTCATCGTCAGATGGCTCCTTATTGTCAATGAGTAAACATCAGTGCCCTCGCTGTCACAGTCGGGTGATGTCAGCTTCCTGGACGTGGCGGTTGCGGATGCCAGAGGGCCTGGTAGACATCCGAACTGGTCCTTGTCCAACGCTGATGGACCGTCGCTTCAGAGAGTAGACATCAAATTCCTCACTGTCGCAGTCAGGTCCCGTCAACATGCTGGACGTGACCATCGTAGACACCGGAAGACCTGATAGATATCGGAACTTGTCCTTGTATATTATTGGTGACCCCCCACCTGTCCCTGAGTAGGCATCAGTGTCCTGACTGTCATAGTCGAGTCGCATCCACGACTTGCACTTGGCCATCGCGGACGTCAGAGGACCTAGTAGATATCTGAACTAGTCCTTGTACATCGCTGAGGACCACGCTAAGGACCACATCGCTGAGGACCACAGGATGGAAACATGTTATTGCGCCAACATGGCAAGCGGTGCTGTATAGATGATATTGATAGACGTCCAGCTGATAAAGTTTTAATGTGGACGTATGGGGAGGACACGCTTCTAATTATTATAGATGTATTCAATAGGTTTGATTGGTCAATTAGGTATTTGCACAGTTACTCGACAAATTAGCTTAACTTTCTGTAGGTCACTGCCACGCATTGGGATTAAAAGTTCCTCACAAAATTATACCGCAAACTTACTGATACAAACCACCTTCGTTACTTTCAGGGCAGCCATGTGGGACATCGCATGATAGGATGCCTCAAAGTAACGCTTCTTGTTTAGGGCGATTCTGTCCCGACGGCGAAAATTCTTGACTGCTAGCAACCTAAAAGCACTCTCTATAATAAACGGTATCCCGTGGACTTGGTCGATGAGGCTATAGACCGAGCAGACCTAATGAGTAGAGCCTACTTTCTTCGCGGAAACTATTTTCCCGAAGAACTAGCTGGCACTAATGTCGTAATACCTTACTGGGCATCAGGGCCAAAGGTGCTTTGTAAACTAAAGCTTCTATCTCAATAATGTTGTGTGTAATAATAAAGAACGTTTCCTTAAGTATACACTTCTTTCCTTCATTCATTAACGAGAATCTCGTTCTTGCAGGCTTGGTGCCTTTGACGCCAAGCAGGCTATATAGAGTGTTATACACTCACTGCCATGGGTTCTCGTGGCCCTGACTGACATTACCACGTTTATTCTTGTATATACTCATAAAGTGGTTGCGGGATAACCGCCATGCTATTTTTGTTGATAGAGCGTTTGACGCGTTATTCGAAGGTCGCTGGTTCTATTCCCGTCCACAGCAAGTTATCTTAACATCCGCATTTCTTTCTTCACATTTACAATACAATTGTGTCTAATACTTTCCCCTGTACTATACTTGCAATATTGTTCTATTGGTAATAGTTAATATATTTATATATGTATATATATATATATATATCAGCTATCTATTTTCAGAGTTAGGCTAAAAAAACGAAGTTTTCAACCAGGGCAACACTAAATATTCAATTCAACCACATTTTTCCTATTAAAGCGAGGTTGCTCCCCCGCACACTCTAGGTGGTTTCTTGTAAGAACACGTGCAGAGCGCAAAAACAAACGCAGTTATTGTTAAAGATTAAAGATGCACTACAGTGTAACGAAAAGTTGGGTGTTAATTAGCCAAACATAGATTCGTCCTATTCCCTTCTACTGTCTCATTTCATACCCGTTTCTGTGGCTAGTTTCTGGTAGTGTCACTCGTCTAACGAAAGGGCAACACGGGAATCGTATCGCCTGTTTAGTTACAGATCATTTGTCGCTGCCCTTCTGTTGATGCTGACTCGCGCATAATAAAGTCGTTTTTCGTGCATTATTACCACTCTATTTGAAAAACGTTTGGTTATTTGGGAGCCTGCTCATTAAGGGTTGCTCCAAGTGAATGGCTTAATCTTTATAAAGGCATCAATACGTGCAAAGTCATCAATTTACCAAATTGATCACTTTCACAATGTTTTTCACCATCTGCTTTTGTGATGGCTGCGCGACTTCGCAGTGTAACCTTATGAAAAGCTTAGCGCGAACAGCACTGAAAAAAACCTACGGAATACTAACACTTATTACAGCGAAAACTGTTATGAGATCAGAACACGGGTCACGCGCGGTGCTGTAGTTGTCCGTTGCCGCTGGTCTCCGTAACAAGTATCGCAAGAAAAACTCAGTAAATCAAAAAACTTCCAATTTGAACTTGGGCCCCACTGCATGCCAGCACCCGTATTTTACCACTTCGCCACTGCAGTGCTTCAAATTTGTTTCTAAAATTGTCTTAGGCAGGCTTGATGTCGGGAAAGTGACCGCGTTAATATGATTAGCGCAGAGTGTAGGAAAATAAAGAAGCAAGCAGAGGTCACACGGAGCGAATTGTGTAACAAGTGGGTCGTCCAGTGTTTCAAACCTGTTAGAAAACTTTTTCTTGATCGCCTGTTACCTATGTCGCATACCAATTTGAGGCATATTTCTTCATCGTCGTCCGTAACGTCATAAAAATTGCGCAATGTTTCCAGCAAGTGCGCAGTGAATACCACGCTTCTCCTAAGAATGACGAAAGATATCATAGGCAACTTTCGCCTACTACAACAGAAATTATGATTACTTCTGGCTTTGTAAGTACCCAGCAGTGCTAGTAGCAGTTACCAAGGAGTGTACAGAAAAGGCTGTGAAAGGCTGCTCTTCTAGCTTTCGATGTGACTGTGCTGCGCATTCCACGCAGGCGAGGCGCCAATAATTTTGAAAAACACACAACTTTAAGTTTCGATTACGAGGCTGCACCGTCCGGTGCCAAGACTAAATTTTACCGACACAGGTCTGGTCAGCCCCTTTCTTCAGTGTGCGCTTTCTGTGGCGAGCTAAAAAATATAGATCATTTCTTTTTGACCTGTAGGCAATTTGCTACAGCTGAAATATCCAAGGTAAAGAGTCCTTTACGTGTCATTAGAAAGAATCGATCCATGCCTGTGATTCTATTTTAGTGCCTGTATTCCTGGGTTGGCCAGCGCAAAAGCATGCCTCACTGTGCGCAATACTCTGAATGAAACCAAAGCACTGACAAACTAGTTTTCGTTTATGTTTTTCTTCCGGGTGTGGACTTAATTTATTAGCTATTACTGATAAAAAGCATTTACTTCGCACATTTTGTCACCACCGAAATTTCATTTTACAATTTGTAAAGATTTGATTCAATAGGTTGATTGATTTGTGGAGTTTAACGTCCGAAAACCACCATATGATTATAAGAGACGCCGTATTGGAGGGCTCCAGAAATTTTGACCACCTGGGGTTCTTTAACGTGCACCCAAATCTGAGCACACGGGCCTCGACATTTCCGCCTCCATCGGAAATGCAGCCGCCGCAGCTGGGATTTGAACCCGCGACCTGCGGGTCAGCAGCCGAGTACCTTAGCCACTAGAGATTCAATAAGTTCAATTTCTCTAAAATTTCATATTATTTTGTAAGGTCACTCAGTTTGTGGACAATCTTTGACAGTGGGTATGAGCCACTAGAGAAGGTGAACGACAAGAACAGGCAATGCGGGTGTCGATCGTCTTTCCGTCTCAAAATATTGGTTTCAAAAACCCGGAAGAAGGCCGATATTATGCGCACCGTTACGTTCTCGGGATTGACAACTTACGCAGATATCTAGGCAGTCTTCCTGGTGTCACCACCCCACTCCTGTCCGAGGCCTGCTTAATCCTCATGCAAGACACTGTACCGTCTTCCACCAACTTGCAGGAGAACATCGTCAGGCTTCGCGATAAGGACTTCGCACTCGGCAAACTTGACAAACTTATCACCGACGCCCTCGATGTTGAGTTTGAGGAGGAAAGTACGGACACTCTGGATTAGCATCAGGATCATGAAATCCATCACCATGCTTCGGCTCGTGATGAGTGTGTGTTCACTGGTTGACTAATACCTAATCGAAACGTCAAGCACTCGCTTGTAAGCTGCAACCGTGAGTTACTGGGTTTGTGGTCACCCACCGGTGCGACCATCTACACGTACCACAAACTCACGGGCGTCGAAACAGTCAAGCTCTAATTGGTAATTACTATCAATAGATCCACCGATAAAACAAGCCTCCCGACAGGAATACAAGGTAGCCGTCAAGGTGCTTTCCCACCGATAGGTATATCGCCGCGATTATCTCATTGCTGAGCACACCACCAGCCTAATTCGCAATACACTGCCTGATTCATCGCTGAAAATATGAATGCAACGAGGCGAATACGAGAACATTCTGTTCACGACTGGTTGTTTTGACAGACTTGGCCTGCCATCGCAGAGAACGTGGTAGTTCCACACCGAGAAACTCGTCACTGGCAGAGAACCTGGCAATCCAGCATCTAAAGCGCCCCAAACCCGACACAGACGTGGTGGGCTCTGGCAGTTCAATAGAAAAGAGCAAAAGAACGCACATCGGAAGTTCATTCACGGTGAAGTGGAAAGACGGGGAAATGCCCGGACATTACAGGAAAAAGCCACGTCCGGGAGATTGCGTGAAAATCACAAAGCAATGGAGACCCTGACACTGCCCCATCTACCATCCGCCCTACAACTGATCCCATGGTCATCATCAGCGGGTGCCAAGTCGGGACCTGAAAAGATTATAAGGTTCGCTCTGTGGCATCTGAAGACACGCGTCACTTGACGGGCAAGCCATGCCTTGAGATGAGAAAGGACGCGGGTGTCTATGGAAGCAGGACTTCTATTGGGACGAGCATCTTCTACCTACTGTGAAGATTATGTGGAAAGAGACGAGAATAAACTTGCCACTGTTTCTAACTTCTGCTTTGCAGGTTACTGCTTATTGCTGTCTCAAGAATATAGAAGCATGACAGCATCCCCACCCTTTGACACAACTCCTCGAGAATATAGATGATGCACGGGAACTGACAGAATCGTTCCTGCTAACCACCAAACGCGTGCTGGGGCACCAGGAAGATCTCACAGCTGTTGGCCTGGGTTCACCACGCATACGGCCGCGAAGCCTTGTGAAATGTAAGCCAATTTTTTGACTGTGAAGACGAAAGAAAAAAAGTATTTTCTTGACCTGCGTTCTGCTCATCACTTCGGGGCATCATCTTTGTCCTACCAGGCGTTTTGGTTTCAAGAACGACAACGTTCAGCTCTGCAAGATAGTCTCCGCACTGTGGTCGACACGTTTCCATTCAGGACGCATCGACATGAATTTCGAACTCCCCTACCTATTATTAAACTTCTCATTGTGAAAAATTTCCATGAACACAACAGGCAAGGCTGAGCGCGGATTTCAACACAATAATTACTACTATGGCGCAAGTATATATGTTACAGAAAGAAGAGAAGATCACTTGCTTAAGCAAAAAAAACATCATCTTTAAAAGAAGAAATTGGCCAGTCCCCTCTATCTTCCCGCCGCCGCGTTGCCACCCTTTGCTTGTTTCATAAACTTTTTCACAGTCCACTTGCAATCGAACCTTACATTCCCCCCCCCCCTTTCGCAGGTCATATCGCATTGGCCATGTCTTTCAAAGTTGCCTGTCAACGTTCCCGCACCGTTACTTTTGCTGCCTCATTTTTCTTCGTGCAGCAAAAGACTGGAATGACCTTCCCCACGATATTGCAGCAATCACCTGTCCATCAACATTTATGCATAGCGTCACAAGTCATTTTCAAGCTAATTCGTGGCTTTTTTGTACGTTTTTTGTAACCCCACCCCTTATGTAATGTCCCCCTGGGGACCTTTAGGGTAATAAAAATGAAATGAAATGAAAGTCAAAAGAGACTGGAAGAAACTACCTGCTCACACTAGATCCTTACGTGCCGAATTTAGACACGCCAATTCGTTTTCAGATAAAGATATAGGCGGTTTCCTGATGCAGCTGCCTTGGGTGATTACTGGAGATTCAATTATAAGTCTTGGGCATTGGTTAGGGTGGACGCGCGAACCCTTGCCTTTTTGACTAATGACTGGCACCCTCATCGGAATCCTTCTGACGGAGAGAAGGATTTCTTTTTTCTGGGCTGTTGCACGAGAGTGCGAAAGACGCATGAAGAAGTCAGTGCCAGGCATAAATGCTCGGTAGCAGGTAATAAAAAGAGAACGAAGTGTTCACCAGGGCAACGCGGGTAATTTACGCAAGCATGGGAGATTTCTATTAATAAATGAGTAAAACGTTTGTAAACTTCAGCATGAGAAAACCCGAGTAAACCTAACAACGTTCTGCGACGCTCGCTTACGTTCTGCTTGCTTCAGCTTCATTTAGTTTACCTGCTTGGAGCTCGTAGACTGTTGTATTCTTCCTTCATAAATGAATCAATCTTGTGCGTTCTCCACGAGCTGCTAGTAAAGGAAAATTCTGCTATCAATATATTGGTCATCTTCATGTAATCTCTTCACGAGACAAGTAGACGTAAAACTTGCCTAGAAAACGCTTGGGCGACCACTTCTTGAATATCCGTGTTTTATTTCTTACTCCTACGAATATAATCTCTCTACAGTTCTTGAA
This sequence comes from Rhipicephalus microplus, assembly GCF_013339725.1. Taxonomy (NCBI): domain Eukaryota; kingdom Metazoa; phylum Arthropoda; class Arachnida; order Ixodida; family Ixodidae; genus Rhipicephalus; species Rhipicephalus microplus. Next base: position 157,430 of record NW_023610877.1, read on the forward strand.
TCAGCTTAGAATCGTTCCATTGAGCTTATTTATTATGATTACTCATATCACACAAGCGTTTGGTCTAAAGCATCGAAGTACAACTTAGTACGTCTTGCCTGTAGTCACGCGTCTCGCACCTATGCCCGCTCAGAGTTTTTTTTTTTCACATTACACCTCGTGGAAGCTAGACGATTCAACGGCTCATCGGAAACCTTGAACAGGCCATCGTAACACTGTAATACCAGCCCAAGTTCACACCCCAACTCTTATACAGTCGTTCTTTGTACTAAAGGCCTGAAACTGGAATAGGCTTCTGGAAGGAGGTGAATTCATTCCCGTGCAGTACAATTTCTGTCTGCTACCGATTGCTTAGGCTAATGTTTCAACAGCTATTTCTTATGCTATTTTTTAAAATTTCTTCTGAATTTCGTAATTGTTGCCGTCTTTTTGTTCCCTCTTTGAGTTTGTTTTGAATGTGCTTTTTGAGGTCCGCCCCTCATGTAGGTCTTAATTGGACCTTTAAGACGATCAGTAAAGAAAAAAAACAATTTCGAATATTCGGCAGGTCCTAAGTACCATGAAATTGGTTGACTGATATGTGAGGTTTAACGTCCCAAAACCACCATATGATTATGAGAGACGCCGTAGTGGAGGGCTCCGGATATTTCGACCACCTGGGTTCTTCAACGTGCACCCAAATCTGCACACGGGCCTACAAGATTCCGCCTCTATCAGAAATGCAGCCGCCGCAGCCGGATTCAAACCCCGCCCTGCGAGGCGAGCGGGTGTAGTACTCAGTAAATATATGTAGAAATCGACCTTTTTAAGTCACGGTGAAGTGTTGAGTTAAGGGGCGTCCTAGAATGCGGCGGTTATTTTCATACTTGTAAAAGCTACAGTTCCGGGGTCCCCACGCAGCGTGTTGGCAGTATCCAGGCAGAGTAAGCTTAACCACTGGGGTGACGCGTCACAGCCCCTCGAAGCCCGCCTGTACCCTGTCTAGCTACCGGTGGGTGCCGGCCGGCACTGGGGATTGAACCCCACCTCCCGTAGCTGAAGCGGACGCGTGCGTGCAATGCCACATACGGTATACTTGTAAAAGCTACAGTTCCCGTTCTCTAAAGTTGTAGGTTTTCTCTGGTTATCTGGCTAGGCTCACTTGGGTACGGTCAGAATAACCTCACCACCACGTGAGCTGCATAACCACCACACAGGTGGTGGAACGGGTTTGGCAACCATTCGGGGTACAGCTTGTTCAGTGTCACAAAGCTCTGGCAGGTGCTCGTTTATAGCTGTCTGAGAGTGACAGCTCGGTCATTGCACAGCGAGAAGCATGGCAGTGGCAGCACTTTTCTTAGGGACAATAGTACTTTTTATTCGCAATGTTCATAGACTCTCACACTGCCTCGCGGAATTCAGGAGTGTCTTCTCTACGCTCCCAATGCTTCCTTATTCGGCGGTGCTAGCGGAAGTGTTAACGCGTTTACAAGAAACGACAGAAACCACTTTGTATGTTTCGTGCGTCACTGAATATATATCGAATCGTGCGTGACACGATAAATCTGATTCGTACTTGCGAGAAGCGAACTTTTCGTGAAAATACGTGACAACTCGCGCTTTCGAATATAGCCTGTAGAGTACACATATCAGCTTCGCGAGATTTTCTGCGCTGCTTTAGACAGTTAAACCCGATTGTCTGACCATTCCTTTTAAAACTCGCGCCTTGTTTTACGTGCGTATAGCATTGCTCAGTGCTTCTGCAGGGCAGGAATCTCATTACGTTCATTGTACGCGAAAGGTAAGACAAACTCACGATCTGCGTTTCTAAACCTTGACCTACGCTGCGCCACTTGTTCTTTTTTTACGTTCATTGATAGATAGCAGCATGCTGGAAGCGATTCCTTTCAATGCCGGATATCGGAGCAAAATTTTCTCTGCACCCTCAACTAAACGGGACGCGGTGCGGCGTCTGTCTTGTTCATACGACCTTCTAGTGGCTCTGCTTCCTACAATGATCTTCAAGTTAATTTTTCGAGTGCGCGTTCAGCTTTGTGTCGCATCAGTGAAAGTGCCAGAACTATTTTTATGCCAAAACCTGCTGCGTGAGTGGACTATATTCACGTTTTGGAACGTTTTTTCTCCAGAGCCGGCCACTGCCTGGGCTAAGCCTAACGAGGTAACCCCACGCCGGCGCCACGCCAGCCGCGTCGCCGTTCCCGGTTGCCCTTTTCGCTCTTCTCGGGGCTTATTTTCAGAAAAAAATGGAATACCAGGTGGTGGGGGAAAATAACCCCCGAAGAGGGGACAGAAGACTGAGGTTGGCAGTCTGCAGCGCCAGGAGAGCTGGCACGCGCTCGGCAAGCGCTAATCCTAACGGTGCTACTCTCAACGAGACGAAGTCGACAACAGCCGAGGCCCCGCGAGGCCGCAACAGTGGCAATCACATCAAGGCTATAATCATCCGCGCTGGCCGGATGCCCCAGCTCTCCAGGAAGGATACGAAGATCGTGGTCCGGCCCCGCGGAGGCCTCAATATTGTCAAGACTGGCTGCACCGTAGTGGCTGATGCAATCCTGGCAGCCACAAGCATCTGCGCCGAAGATTTGCAGGGCGACACGCTATGCCCCAACGTGCAGCAGATTATATGGTTGTCAGCACACCTAGAAGGGAAAATGCCAACCACTACGTCAAATTTCGGCAGATCGTCGTCATGGGCTGAACATACGAGGTCAGTGCCTACGAGGCCGCCCCTCATTCCACGCGCAAGGGCGTGATCCGAGGTATTCCACTCGTAGACGGCCCGAATGATATTGACAACAAGATCGTAAATGAAAGAAATCCGCTCGCCCTGGCAGCCAAGCGCATAGGCAGCACCGGTACGGTAATCGTTGCCTTCGACGGTCATAGAGTGCCAAACTTTTTACGCTACGGCCTCACCCTTGTGCACTGTTTGCTTTATCCCAAGAAAATAGACATTTGCTACGCTTGTGGTCAGCTCGGTCACCGTGCTGATGTGTGTCCCAGCCCAGGCGACGTCGTATGTCGGGGCTGTGGGGCTTCAAATCCTGACGCACAACACAAGTGTACCCCCAAGTGCAGGCTGTGTGGTGGGCAACACCTCACGGCTGACAAGGACTGTAGGCAAAGATTCCAGATCCCGTATGTCGTGCGACGAAGGAGCTTGGAAAAGTCTCGCGCCACTGACCAAGGCCAAGCCACAGCACCACCGTCACCCCCCTGGATGGGCAGGACTTCCAGCAGTCACGTGGTTCCGGGGGTCGTTCCAGGCGACGTTCTCGGTCCCATTCCAGGGGCCGTTCCCAGTCCAGGAGCCGCTCCCGGTCACGAGGAGGAGCGCGGCGCTACAAGTCTGGGAGCCGCTGCAGGTCTCGATCCAGGTCTACCGGGCGTCAACAGCAGCCTAGCAGGGTGTCAGCGAGAAGCAGAAGTCGGGCTCTATAACCTGGGCCGACACGGCCCGAGGAGGGCCAGCTGAGGTACTGTCGGGTCACTACCAGAGCATGCGGAGAGCGCGCGCGAGATTTCTCAGCTGAAACGCGAGAACGAAGCGATGAAGGAAACCATAAACAGGCTTTTGTTCGAAATTGCCGAGATTAAGAACGCGAGAAACCCGCCACCGCAACCCGCCGCCGCATGCGTCGCCGATACAATGCCCCTACCCATGGAGGTGCACAGCACTAAAGCCGGCGACAGCAGAAGTGAGGGTCAAAGTGCTCCCAAGGAGAGGGCCGTCGCCTACGAACAGAACGTGTAGCGATTCGAGTCAGGTCTGAGCTTCGAGACACACTATCCGCGCTCAGTGAAAGCATCAATAAGCTCGGGAAAATTTCGCCCAACTGCAGATCACCCTGGCCGCGCAAAACGACGGAGTATCCAAGGTAGAGTCGTTTCTCGAAAGCGTAGTGAAACCAGCTCTGACCTCAACCACCGTCGTACAACCCCAGCCCGGCGCTACGGACCCCATCGTCCACGCTATTCTCAGCAAATCTGAGGGCAGCACCAGCCCACAAAACCTCCAAGATGGCCAAGCCAAGTGAGACGTTTCTCATTTGGCAATGGAACTGCAGGGGCTTCCCTAGTAAAAAGGCGTCCATGCAGCAGTACATTCGATGCTCTAGCGAAAAACCCCTCGTCCTTCTGCTTCAGGAAACATTAACTCCAAACGTCACACTGACTGGTTACAAGCCCGTCTCGCGTTATTCTGATGGCCGGGGCGTCTTCACCTTGGTCAGTAACAACCTCACAAACTCTCACGACCTCAAAATGGCCACCAGCAGCGCCGAATATGTCATGACCGAGATTCTGCCGCGCAGCTCGGACCGAAGCAGCATCTTTTTTCTCAACGTGTAAGTAGCCCTAAGGACCGATGGCAGTGCTTCAGGGCTCTCATAAAGAAGGCCGTCAACTTGGCAGGTCCCGACCCTCTGGTTGTGGCGGGTGATTTTAATGCTCCGCACCACACTTGGGCTACCCGTACAATACCAGCAAGGGCGCGGAACTGTGGCAGAACGCGATGGACATAAAGTTGACTCTAATCACCGACAAGGCCTTTCCAACTCGGTTGACACCTCATCCTGCAGAGACTACACTCCCGACTTGACCTTTGTCAAGAATCTCCCCGATGTACAGTGGGCCAACTCAAACATTGACTTAGGTAGCGACCAATACGTCCTGGTGACGCAGTTCTTAGTGGTCCGAAAGAGGGCACGGGAGTTTTCTTGGACAAACGTGGACCAGTTTTCGCAAAGTCCGCAATGACCGACCCCTACCTGCAACCAGGCCAAGCCTACATGAGTGGATTAGCCAGCTCAGAGAGGACGTCATAAGTACCACGAAGAATATTACTGACCTTCCGGTTTGAAAAAATGGATAGCCGCCTCGCCCACCTGCTCGAGCCAAGCAGTCACTTCTCGCCCACTGGAAAGGCCAGCGCCTCAATCGCAGGTTGCGCAAGAAAATCTCCGACCTAAACAAGACCATCGAGGAGCACTGTCGCGTCCTCTCCAAGCAGCAGTGAGATGAGTGTGCAACTCGGTAGATGGCCAGATGCGTAATGGCAAGACATGGAACCTGCTCAAGCACCTGCTCAACGATACTAACACCAAAACTAACCAGCGGAACGTACTAGCGCGAGCCATGCACGAAGTTAAGCGTACTCTTCAGAAAAGGAGGCTTTGAAGCAGCTGGTGCAAAAGTACCTCCCTGCCGACTCGAACCCCGCAACAACTTACCCTGAGTACTCAGGACCGGCCAACGCTGAACTGGACGCCGAGATATGCCACGAAGAGGCTCGGCAGGCGCTTTACGGGCTCAATGGGAGGTCTGCCGCGGGCCCCGACGGCATAACTGATAAGACCCTGCGCAACCTGGACGACCGTCAATCGACTACTCACCGAGGTCATCAACGAGGCAGGGAAGAGCGGCGAGGTCCCCGACCCGTGGAAGGTCGCACGCACCGTGCTCATTCCCAAGCCGGGGAGTCACCCAACTTGGACAACATGCGCCCCATTTCGCTCATTTCCTGCATGGGCAAGGTAGCCTAGCATGGGGTACACAATAGGTTGACTCGGTACCTGGAAGACAATGGGCTCTACCCGTACACCATGATTGGTTTTCGGGCCAAGCTTTCGACGCAAGACGCTATGAAGCTGCTCAAGCACCAAGTCATTGACTGCAACACTCGAGACATGCGGGCCATTTTCGGCCTCGACTTAGAGAAAGCCTTTAACAATAATACTCACTCTTTCGCGTTGCGGTCGATTGCTGAGCTCGGCCTTGGAGTCAGATTCTACAAATATGTCAAATCGTTCTTGACCCGTAGGAGAGCCACCCTCAGTGTGGGAGACCTTGTCTCCGAGGAGATCGAGCTGGGATCGCGCGGCACGCCACAAGGTCGGTGACATCGCCCACCCTGTTCAATCTTGTCATGGTCGGGTTGTCTAAGAGGCTCTCATGTATCGAAGGCATTAACCACACAATTACGCGGACGATATTACCATTTGGTGCACAGGTGGCAGCGATGGGCAAGTCGAGCGCTCCCTGCAGGAGGCCATAGACACCACGGAAGACTACCTCCGTCCCACAGGCCTGAGGTGTTCCCCAAGCAAGACCAAGCTCCTCCTTTATTAACCCACTAGGTGAGGGCCCAAGCCCAAAAACTGGCAGCCGATCTCTAAGAGTGATATCAAGCTCTACACTGGAGATGGCAGCGCAATACCCAGAGTCGACTCCATTCGGGTCCTCGGCATGACCATCGAGTCCAATGGTTCCAACGGCAAGACTATACTCAAGCTCCCCGCCAAGACGGATAACGCGGTTCGGCTGCTTCGGCAGGTGGCCAACCACTACCAAGGCCTCAAGGAAGACAACCTAATCCGCCTGGTCAATGCTTTTGTGCTCTACCACTTTTCATATGTCGCGGCCATGCACAATTGGCAGCGGGTCGAGCGTGACAAGAGCAACGTCTTGCTCAAATAGATTACCAAGCGGGCCCTCAGTATCCCGATCAGGACGCGCACCGAGCGCCTGCTCCAGCTCGGAGTACACAATACGTTGAAGGAGATTGCCGAAGCGCAGGAGCGGGCCCAGCTCGCGCGCCTTTCGAGCTCCCAGACCGGCAGACATATACTCCGAGAGCTCGGTCACTCTCCGGCTGAAGTGGACGAGAAGATGAGACAGGTGCCCCGTGAGATTCGTGAGCTCTCACCATGGCACTGATACCGAGGAATATCCATCCCGAGCACAATCGCGGTAGGCGACGGGCTAGAGCTTCCACTCTTCTCAACCAAATTCACAGTGAGGAGCACGGCGTCAGCTTTGTCGACGCGGCAGCGTACCGTGGGAGCCGCGCCTTCTCCGCAGTCGTCGTCGACTCCAAACAACAAATCACCAACTGCGCGTCGGTTCACACTGACGATCCGATGATTGCCGAGGAAGTCGCCATCGCCCTGGCCATCCTGGAAGGTGAAAGGGAGGTCATCTATAGTGACTCTAGGTCAGCTATTCGTGCTTTTGAGCGCGGTGTAATCTCCAAGAAAGCCCTGCGCGTGCACCAAAGTGGTGGCCGTGACGGCATCAAGCACCACGTACTGATTTGGTTTCCTGCACATGTTGGACAGGTCCAAGGCGCTCCCCCCAACCTCAACGAGTCTGCCCACGAGGCTGTGCGCGCACTAACCGACCGCGCGGGTTCCGGCAACGATTCGGGGCCAACGGGGTTGCGGAAAACAGGACGCGCCTGCCACGTACAACGAAATAACAAAATATTTTTACCTCGCGCGGAGACTATATCCACTCCCTCATCCAAATCTTAACAGGCCACAGGCCCTTACGCTCAGACTGCTGCACACCGACACGTACCCAAACCTGAGATCCCTCTACGCTATTTATCCTGACTGTTTTCCCAATGACGCTTGCCCGCATGTGGTGAATGTATCCACTGGCGCACATGCTTTGGGAGCGCAAGCGATGTACACTAACCCCAAACTAACACAGAGTCGTAGAAGGCGGCCCTACGCTCCCTCCTGGCCGACCACTTTGGGCCGTCCAGCAGGCCCGCGGGCGGGCCGTAGGCTTGGCCTAACGGTCCCGACGTGGGATCACCCGCTGCGTGCTGACGCGTGCCTGCATGACCGCAATAATGTTTCGCAACCACCTCAACTAAAGTAGTGTGGGACTCTGTGTGGGTGTTGTGCGTGGTGAATGACGCGTTTGGTGCTATTGAAGTCGTTTGGTCGAAGAGAAATGATCAGATTACATTCAGCAGTGTTCAAATAAGCCTGGTTTGATGTTCGGGACTTTTCACTGGACGTAGAGGTTGTCATTCACTGAAGTACACGAATGAACGATCAGCTACTAGCTCACAACAGAGAGTTGCACTTGACGTCCCGTCATGCGTTAATGTTTTTTCATGCTCGTAAGTCACTTTGATTGTATTTGTTGTGTCATATCCATCAGCGAGTTCTAAATAAAGGTACTTTTAGTTGCTGCATACACCCCAATTACAGTGGATATTACAAAGGGCTGCACGCCGCCAAAACGCTCGAGCTCAACCACGAAGTGATTTAGTTAGAGCAATGAAATATGCAGTTACACTCAGTCCACGCTAACTTCTCTTGCACTTCACTGGTGCCGTTCTAACGACGTTGTTGTTCGAGAACTTTTCGCAATTTCGATGTTGCGAAAAGCGTACACGTGTATTAGTTTCACTATCCCTGTTTTGATCGCGCCGATGGGACCTGCAACCCCGAGTGCTGAGATTTGCACGCTGTTATGAGTCTAATCATGGCTGTGACACAAGTGCTACTTGAATAAAAGTTAAATGCTTGTGTTTCGTTGAAGAAGCAGCTGCATGATGCTTACAGCACAAGTAGTGACGGCGCCGTAATATGCTTGAAAATTACTGCTACGTTAAATAGTCGGTTCTGTGCAGCTGCGACGGCTCGCTACTCGCTACTGGATCACTGCTACGGAATATTCATCAGGCAAGCTCAGCTCTAACTATCTCGGAGTGCTGTTCAATTCATACGTCAAATATAATTCTCACAGTTTTTGTACAATGCGCAGGATTACTCAAAGCATCGATAATACACGGTCAATCAGCTCACACCACCACCGTTTGCAATGTGGCAAGAAATGAAGTAGCGAACATTCAGCAGTTCCTATCGGTTGGGAAAATGCTTTGGTTCGAGATACATTCATTTCACAATCAAAATTTCATCCGGTGAAAGCAGCACGAGAAGTACATCCGTGCGTCCTATGTTTTCCTATGTGAGTTCGCGGGTTGATGATCCTTCTGCAGCCATCTTGGACTGCACGGCGTGCCACCTATAAGCCGTGGGCATTGCGAATATGCAGTTTTACGTGCAGAAAGCCTCCAATCACCACAGAGCTGATGCGTTACCCGGCACACGATAAGTCAAACGAAATGCAGCCGAGTGGGCCTCCTCGTTCGGGTTAAGCGAGAGCCCTAAGTGGTTCTAAGTTCGGAAAAAACCAGAGCAATGAGTTACCTTGGCTGTCTATGGCTTTTGTACCAATCTGTGTTACCGGGGGAACCACCATGCCCACCTTTAATGCTTTCACAGCGGTCTTGAAGTCTGAGTAAATTTTGTCATGTACATTGTCCGTAAACGCAAGAGCAAATGCAACCCACTGAGCAATAAATTTAAATTGATGCAAATAACTAGTAGGATATTTGAGTTTCAACTTGAAGAGTAGAACTCCATAGCAAAATGATCCCCGTGCGCAATATCTTCTCGCATGAAAGCCTTGCTTCGTGCGGTAAGGTTTTGCGCATTGCCGAAAAAGTGCGGGTCATATCGACTGTTTCAAACTGTCCTAGAAAACGTACTGCAGCATTTAAGTGCACATTATGCTATCACTCTTCCTTTTTTGAATCGGCGAAAACTCTTTTAAACGTCCAGCAACAATCAAACCTACACAGCTGCTGACTTTGCTGATGACTTTGTAATTGATGATGATTTAAACTGTATATTTCCTTTCTAAAGAGTGGACCTGGAACACGCTCATTCTTTGCCCGGTTCACACCTTTTGACGCGTAGTGCAATTCTATTTTTCAGCCAAGCTATAATAAATTTGTTAAGGAAAGTGCTTCCACTGCTTGACATTCATATAGTGTACTTTTTCGAAGCATATTGATGGGATAGCGTTGCTCTGTAGTAGAACACCTACTCACCATAAAGATGGCCTGGATTCGATTCTCTCTCGAACCGACGCACTTGATTATCCCTTATATTTTCTTTTTTCCCGATGTCTCTCTCACAACAAGGACGCTTACACCGACGCTAGAAGTGCAGCTCTCTTTGCGGTACAGTTAAGGTCTCCAGCAAGAAAGGAAGGCAAGCTAGCGATCGAGAAGCTGATACGCTGTGTGGGAATATGTTTCTATACGTGCGGTTATTGCTATGACTTTCTTCTGTTGGAGGCGAAACGTTGAGGAAGGGTTCTGCGTTTGTAGGCGCAATGCTTCGTAGGACCATGGTCCAGGACCTAGTCTTGTCTACCGGTATGGTAACGGTATAAAACCATTGCTATATTGATTTTATACATAACTTTATTAGGTTTTCAGTTGTGTTTCACATGTTTGCTCCCGTTGTCATATTTCAGACTGAATTTCTGAGTATACCACTCAAAGAAAATTATAGCCGATTGGTGTGGCTATTGCACTGCGTACTTTTGCATTCGTGTGCTGAGCTTTTACAACCTTTTTCTAGTTTATTCACATAAAAAGTAGGAAAACATTTTATTCAAGCCAAAGTTTACGGTTAGGACAAAGTTATATCTTCTTTCACTTCGAGCTCCTTTGTTGAATGTAGGCCACTGTGGATCAAATGCGCTACAAACAACTCTAATAGTCGCAGAGCATCAAATGAAATTCGATTACAAGCAGACGGGGCAAGGAAACCGAGAACTTCGCAGAAGCGAACTGCCAGGGTTAGAAATGTACGATTGATGTCCTGTCGGTCATGCACCACACTGTGTTTCGTCACGGTGCCCCATAATTTATCATCACTGACCAAGAGACAGCATTTACGGCGTTTACGGTTAGAAATCAGAGGCTTAAAAGAAAAATTTGAGGGCATTGATGAAATCACGAAGCAGTTACAGGAAGTACTGAAAGGGCTGGAACAGTATCAGCGTTCTAACAATGTTGAGATTAAGGGAATTCCACTTGAGGGTGAACCAGTAGCTGTCATCAAACAAATTGGTGAAGTCATTCAGGAGGAAGTAACGGAAGCTGATATTGGTGTTTGTCAACGTGTGCCTACTGCTCGGAACGACAAATGAAACATATTTGTCCGGTTCATCCGTAGAAGAAAAAGAAATGATTTTACCAGTCACTCGGTGCCACATTGCAAGAAAAGAAGGAACTACGATGGAAATTCGTGTGGACATTGGGAGGCAAACTATTTGCGAGAAAAATTGAAGACTATCCGGTGTTGAAGGTTTCATGCATTAGTGATATACAAAACATGAACGATGCAACGTAGTGTGTGTTTTTTTTTTGCGTGTGTGTCTACGTGTAGACCACCCCGCAGATAATGGACTGACGC